>JAUTBT010011215.1:0-44289 GCA_032361225.1 Lepetodrilus schrolli
ATAAATTGTTGTAGCAATAATACTACAATATACATTGTATACAGGTTTGTTTGCTCTCTCTCTCTCTCTCTCCCTCTCTCTCTCTCTCTCTCTCTCTCTCTCTCTCTCTCTCTCTCTCTTTCTCTCTCTCTCTCACTCTCTCTCTTATATTTTAACACTTTACAATGCAACTACAAACACCGTTTCCCTCCATGATTTCAGCAAATCAAGGTAAACAGAGTAATACTTTTACATGAAAATAAGTAATTATTATTTCGGGTGTATGCAGGTTAATGGATATATCAGAAAAACACATGTAGTCATACGTACAACTCATGCATGACTGAATTACTGACATTACTCCTTGGCAAATTACTAGTAAACTCCTTTGCAAATTACTAGTATACCAAGAATGCTGTTTAGCTGAATGTGTATGAAACAGTGTGCATAAATCACTAGTTGTGTATGTCGCAATGTGTACATGATGTTGATATGTTAACTGCTGATTTCCTGTCCCTATTAATTCTGTAATAGCCTGCTTGGCCACAGGTCTCAGTACATTTATCCTAAATCCAGGATATCTCAATTACTCACGTTACCAAAAGTAGTGTATTCATACTGAAAATGAACAAAAAAAATATGTTTACCCACTCCCTCTTGATTGACAGGTGACTGATTGCGACCCATCACCAACTGTTTGATGCAAATATTAATGCTCAGCTTTTAAAATATTAAATACAATTTATGTGCCTTGTTAGACCACCAAATCCATTAAATCTCAACCAATTTATTCAGTAATTTATTTATAAGGATTGACTGCTTCGCGAATGCACATCGGTTTTTCTGTTCATACCTCGATGAACATAAAAATATTGCAGTCAATCCTTAAATAATGTAATCCATGCTACCGGTATATTTATGATCGGGAATAAATTTTTATCCCATACCTGTCCATGTGGGATTGCCCTGTCTTCCATTAGCAACTATCTTCCATTAGATTTATGACACTACTTTATACATTAAAGGGAGATAGTTCTAATTTTGTTTACATTGCGAACATTGGCTGAAAAATGTCTATTCTGGTAGATCAGCCATCGTATAACTGTGACTGTGAAATAACTGTCAAACAACAGTAAAAATAAAGGCAGGACATTACAGTGAGTTAGCACTACAAGGTGGTGGAAATAGGGAAGAAATTTCAGATTATCATTTTTTTTAAATCTTGATTTTGTATTTCATACTTCCTACTGAAATCTTTGAAACTTTATTGGGTCCTGTGTTCAAATCTGGTCCAAGGAGCCAGGCATCAATAATCGTGAAAGTTACCTTTCTGGTGCGATATTGATAGGATGCGCCGTCTGTAGAGCAGCAGTGCAGTTATCAGCCAGTGCTCACAGGTTTACTGCAACATTCAGCGCTACGGATGTTGCAGATTTTCTCCTCATAAACTGACAAATCGTGCTGTGAAAGAATCTTGAAAGCAGGTCTCTAAACACGAATTTAAATTATTTATTTTTTAAATCCCTAGATCGTGTTAGGCATTATTAAAAATATTTTTTTCTTTTTCTTTTGCTGATGAAGACGACTGTTGGCCTGTGTTCTCAAACATGTTAGTATTCATGGGATGGTGGGTCACTGTGCCAGGGGGGAGGGGGACAGAGAAGCAGAAGCACCTGATGGATAATGTTTGAGCCTAAATATACACCTGCCGCACTACGATATATGGCAGTCATCTCCTTAGGCAATGTATGTATTCAATGCACCTGCTGCACTGTGACATGTTTGGAAGTGTATTGAATGTCAAATTATTTCAAATAAAAGTGCACTGGTTTTTTTCTCCATCAATTTCCATATAAGATTTCTGACTCATGTACTGTACTATTAAACTAAAGTCAGGATGCACAATAAATATGGGGAGGCACATGATAATACCCTTATTCGAGCTGGAGACAACTGGAGATGCCTTGTGTCATAATGCAGTGATTGACGTTCAATCCACCAGGAAGAGGATATAAGAGGATACTGCAGTAAAATATTGGCCAGGTATATAATAGTCATTTTCATGTGGCTGTATATTGTGACTATATCATCCAATGTTATTATCATAGAGTAAAAACTGTAAACATAAGATAGGGGTGCAGTGCCCAGCACATGTAGCTACTAGGCTGTTATACTATAACTAGGACTCTATGATTTGTGACACAAGGTAAATGTAGCTCACTGTCAGAAGCAGTGTCATAACAAAGTGGCATTGGCCTATTGAACATACAACAATTAGCCTTTGACGGATGGGGAAGTAGTAACTATTCTAACATAGTACAGTGTGAGAACAAAGGTGCATACTGTACTTTATAAACCAGTAAAGTGAGTTGGCAAAATGCCAATGACGTCCTGTGCCCTTACTTTTAAACCCCTCGTTAGTAATGACTACAAACACTCTGATGAGCTGGTGACATACATACCATACGACATCACAGTGGCATGTCAGCTAGAGCAACACCCAGTTGATGGAACAGCCAGTTAACGGACCCAGTTTATGTATTGTAAACAGATGGTTGATGAATTATCAATGTAAACTTTATTATTCAACAAATATGTGCAATGTTAGAATAGGAATAGAGTATGGTGTACCTCTATATAGGCCTATAGTGTATTAACCCTCTCCATGCTAGCTCTGTGGCGTAATGGTTAGAGCGTCTGCCCAGAGTGCGTAAGGGCATTGGTTCGAAACCCGGTCGCGTCATACCAAAAGATGTTAAAAGATGGTACTTGTTGTTCCCCTGCTGGGTGCTCAGCATTAAATGGGTAAAGCAAGGACTGGTCGGCTCAGAGTCAGTATACTGTGTCTGAGTGGGGTATTCATGTTCTACAAGTGAGCTAGCGCTATAAAAACTGGTGGAAATCCAGACTACCATTGTACAAGCAGTACATATGCATGCAAGCCATGATGTGTTCTGGGGTGATATTTTGAAAAGGAGTATTTGGGTGAGAACAAGGTGTGACACAGACTAATGTATGAGAGGAAATGACTGGGACTGCGTATTTGATGAAGTATACTTGTAGATAATTTTAGAATATCATGTTTTTCTTTATAATTTAATTTCAATCTTTTCACCATGCATTTGTGCATCAGAGGATGATTTTGTGCATTAGGAATATACAATTTTGGTAACCATAATAACACAGGTCTACATGTATTGTTTAATATAGGGCTTTAGATTTTCATTACCACTTTCCTTGCCTGTTTTAAATCCAGTTAAATTAGGTATTTTTTTCTTTTCCTTTGGCCAGTACAATTTTCAATCCATTGCCATGGCAAAAACTGGTTTTCAAGATTTTAAAAATGAGTTTATATATAAGACCAACCTAGCCCATTGTGTACAACATGTGAGGAATCGAAAGATGTGTAAGAAAAGCAGGACAATCAAGTTAAACAGGAGTAATGAGTTACCACAGCCTCCTGTACCAACTAAGTCACAAGTCCTATTATTTAGCTTGCTAAGAGAACATAACGTTTTTTTTTCTTCTTCTTATTTTTTTTTTTACTCAATAAAGCTTAATAATGTTGCGTCTGTAAAACATTCCCTGCTGTGATGTAAAGCATTTCAATTCAATTCTTCTTCTTTTTGTGTACCCAATGTCATTAATGGCTAGCATGGAGGTTTTATCATATCGCCACAATATGATTATTTTTGTCATTAATAAAACATTGGAGCGTACATTTAGTATATGAAATTACTGTTTAATTTATTATTTAATTACTGAACTGTTTGTATAATAACATTTGTATACACAGGTATCATTTCCCACAGCTCTATTATTCACTGCAAGACCATAGAGCTCTTGTCCTAGCAACCTCTTATACATGGCTATTGACAGACCAGAGCACTATGGTCTTATAGTAGATAAGAAAGATTTGTGAAACAATACCCAGAGGTAAGATATTTCATTTGAATATTTATTTAAAGTTATCTTTAGAATACATTTCAATTATTTTATATTATGACACATGCATCAACAAGTAATTAGAAAACTTCATCTAGAATCCAGTGCAAATATTCATTCAGTGCAAATCGTCATCCAGAGCAGATCTTCCTCCAGTGCAAATCGTCCTCCATTGATTGCGCAGTTGACGCCAGCGGTCAGCATTATCTCAGTCAGAAGCAGTTGTGAGGAGAGCAATACAAAGCCTCCACACAAACAGTATATGACAAGAGGGCTGGATGTTGACAGTGTCTTACAGCATTAACTGGTCTAGTTTGTCTTCATGCAGTAAGACATAAAGTAATGCAATGGTCGGATCGTCAGGTAAGGTTATCCCACTGGACCGAGTGGTCACGGTCAGTCGCACCGATGACCGGTTGGACAAGGGGATCTCGCCATTGTTTTCTTGACAGATGGCTCGGTGTGGATGATCTCTAGTAGAGGCACACACTCCATGTCGGTCGTGTGTGTCATGCCCATGTATTTACTGTCACTGTTAAGCCTCGATCAGCCATGCGTGACGGCTGAAGTCTATGTACTACAAAGACAATAGGAGATAAACGTGAATCAGTCACGGATTTATTTATAAATATCTCGATGTTGAATCATCGTGAAGCTCTCAGACAGGTATAGTGTCATCATTTATTCGAGGGGCTCTTTCTATCATACAGAATTTTTCGTTCAAATCTGAGATCAGCATCTGCTCATTATCACCACAAACAACTGATCTGTTTCAAGTACATTGATAGTTATTTTTTATTTTCACTATGTTATTTTTGAATTGTGACTTGGTTGGTTGTCAATAATTGCTCTTTTTGGTAATTTTATTGATTTAATTGATGTTCATGTCATATTGGATTCTATATTTCATATCATATCAGTTCATTTTAAGCATGTTAATATTGCTGATGTCTAATATCATGTCTAATATGATGACTAATATTTTTTCTAATTGATTTTTCATTTGAACTCTATTACTTTTTCATTGAGAGTATGTTATTTGGTTGTTTAATTAAAAAAATCTATTAGTATTACTCTTTCATTGAGAATATATGTGTTGCCTGTTTTATCAGTAGTCATCAGTCGATGACTGATATCATCAAATAGTTGCGGCGTTATTGAAGACCACTATCAGTTTGAAGTGGGTCCATACTTTCTCTGCTTATTCACGATTTTCAAGAAACGGTTGTACTTCAATCAGGGCATACGCCATTATTTTGATATAGCAGGTAATAACATAAACCTTGATTAAAGCCTGGAATATTGGTATGACCCTTTCATGAAATTTAACGCAGGTCTGTATTTCAGGATTGTGTCGTACCTGTAGTTAGGGCATACATAATTTCTAGCTGCAGTAAAGCATGTACCAGCCAGTGCTCGCAGGATTACTGCAACATTCAGTGCTATGGATGTTGCAGGTTTTCTCGCGCCCTAAACTGACAAGTCGTGATGTAAGTGAACGAATCTTGAAAGCAGCTCTAAACCCAATTAAAAGAAAAAAAAAGAATTAAAGCAAGGCACACAGAATTATTTTGGTCATGACTACCATTTGCGAAATGCATCCCTGGAGAGACGGTATAGACACAATACACAGATATATACCACACCTTCTTCTATCCTGTCATAGTGTGATGGATAGCTGTTTGCTTTCAGATTATTACCCTGCAAACCATGTCCCTTATCTTCCCCCACTCACTGTAACTTAGGCACTTGCTTCACCCACGATAGAGGATCATGGGAATTATGTACAGCGGATATTCTGTAAATATTTGGCTTTATTATCTGATAGAAAAATAATGCAGCCCCAGGTTCTGTATGTACAAGCTCATTGTCAACCATTTTTCTGTGTTTGGTCCAAGTAAATATAGTAGAGGTCTATTCAGTTCTATTGGTCCATTGCATATCTTCACAACCAAGAATGTTCAAATTTGATATTAAATTATTGTGTTGTGCATCAAATCTGTTAAAGTAATCCTACTCAGAACATTATTTAAATGTTAACATCTACATGCTGGAATATTCACAATCACTGCTCTGTATATGGACCTTTACAACAGGGTGGGTGGTAGTGCATTGGCAGAATGTTAGACATGGGATCCAAAGACCCTGGGTTCAAATACCATCCATGTCCAGCATCAATGTTCGCAAAAGTTACCTTTCTGATGTAATCATGATATGATGCCATGATTGTATCGTGGCAATCTGGTTATCATCCTTGGTCTGTCAAGACCAGCCAGTGCTCGCAGGTCTACTACAACATTCAGCGCAATGGATGTTGCAGGTTTCCTCCTGCTCTAAACTGACAAGCCATGATATTAGTGAAAGAATCTTGAAAGCAGGTTTACACCCCAATTAAAAATAATTTAAAATAAATTGAAGCTCAAAGTTTGAGTTATAATCCCAATATATTTTCTATAGTTTATGAAAGTGGTAAAGAAAGTGGTAGGTCATTGGTTCAAGCCAGGTTGCATCATTTGTCATAGCAGAAGAGTTAAAGGGTGGTACTTGTTTCCCATTTTGGAGCTCTTCATTAAATGGGTAAAACAAGGACTGGTCGGATATGAGTCAGCTACTAATGGGCATCATTCTGTTATAACTATGGCAGGATATAATTCTAGAGAGCTAGCACCACCATCTGATGGTGATCAGGCCTAGTACAAGAATGGCATATGCACAAAAACAGGCCAGCTATTATATGAGTGACGTTATCTTGAAAGCTACTCTATACCCCAATTCAGTCAATCAACCAATTAATCATCACATATGGGTGAAAGATTCCCACTGTGTATGGGTGAAGTATTCCCCCTGCAACGTAAAGCACTAATTCATCATACCACTGTGACGTAAAACAATAATTCACTCACTCAACCACCTATCCTTTGCTTGTTAAAAGTCATTAGGTGATGTAGGTTCACCTCCCACAATAAACAGATCATCAGAAAGTCACTGAAATGCTTGTTCCCGACTGTCTGTAGCCATGCAAAATAAACCGAATCACAACCAGGAAACTGATGGCAAGAGCACAAAAATAGCCGCAATTGACACAGCATCTGTCAGATGACAAGTAGTATCTATGCATCCATTGTAACACTATATCTATTGATCATGGTCTCCATGAAATAGGCTATTGATTCGTGGTGATTCTTATAACCCTGTTCTTCCCATTGATATGACAGTTTATGTCATTAATATCAACCATTGTCTACTTCTTTGTGAATGCAATATATTATTAGCGGTATTCTGTGCCGTTGTGTGTGCCTTACATAGATAATAGTGTAAGCTAGTTCTAAGCTAGTGTTAGGACATTTATCGGGATATTTATTGGGACATTTGTGCAATTATTTACAGATTGAAATCTGAAATATCTGGAGTGATGATTATATTTTATGCTATATACGAATATGGATGTTATGAATACGGTTGATTAGATGAAAACTGAAGCCAACATAGTTAAATAACTTTAGTTCAAACAGCCCTCAGAATCCATAATACTAGTACGGTATATTAAATATGATATATTACGGTGTAGATTTAATAAGCACCATGTCTTTGGTCCATCAGTATCAGCCAGTGGTTGCGTAGTTGCAGCTTTACTGCTATAGTGCTATAGATTTACAGTGCTATAGATTTGTGGGTTTCCTCCTGCCCTAAACTGACAAGCCGTGATATAAATGAAAGAATCTTTAAAGCGGCTTTAAACCACAATTTAAAAAGAAATTATCATAACATAACCAACAAAACTTAACAAAACCCCTTCATCAAAATTTGTCGCATATGGGTGAAAGATTCCCGCTGTGACATAAAACAACAAATAACTCATCTAAACTTTCTTAAGTTTTGTCAGTAAAATACTGACATCATCAGGAATATATACACATACAGTAAACATGGCATGGTTGTGCTTATATTTATGTTTAAGTATGTGAACATGGTGGAAAGTCACGCTTATGTATATGTTGTTAAAAAGGTAGAATGTCAAAAATTATAATGTTGTATTGTCACATCCTGCAAGTCAGAAATATGACATGTGGGTCTCGGAAGAACTGGCAAGTTGTCTTCTCCCCAGCAGAAAATCCACAACAGAGCTGCATTCAGGCTGCAATACATATCTCTACGAAGTGCTACATAGCACTACAGTAGCTGTTCAGCCAACACATGGTAGTACTATGTAGCACTACCTTTTATTTCGGCTTTTGAGCCCGTAGTGTTTTGTAGGAAATAGTAAGAAAACCTCAAGCATGAAGGGAATGGACTGCACACATGCGCAAACTGATTTCCTGCTATTTTACTACAAAATCGTTCAGCCAGCCACCACTTTGTAGAAAAGTAGCCTAGTGTAGTGTAGAGAAAAGTATTGCAGCCTGAACGCAGTCCAGGCGTCACACATGGACACATGACACATATGTCACTACGATCCTTTGAGCTATATTATGCACAGTCCATTTTAATGGCTCAATAGTTATTTGCATTTTTATTGATATGTTTATATTTTATCCTTCATCTAAAGAATAAAGAAATAATTATGTTTAACAGTCTCCCTACTGGATTAGGCATAGGCACAGCTCTTGATGGCATCTCTGGTTGCCTTCAGGATGGAGAGAGTTAAAGCATTGGAGAATAGGAGTGATATGTTAAATAATATAGATTATTTAATACTACATTTGAATGTCTTGTCAATAAATCATTCAAAAGTGAATTTAAGTGTGTGCTACTATGAAAAGTGTGCAATTGTCATCTTATAAAGTTTTCTATTCTTGTGAATTCTATTCTGGGTCTACACAGTTTGTTTTTACTTGTCCATGTGATATTATATGCTGTAATAATATTATATTTTAAATATATTTGGCAAAACTTGGGTCTTGCATTTAGTAACCATGGAAACGAACACCAGTCGGATGTCATCTTTTTACTAGGCCAATTTCAACACAAATTGTTGTGCATTCTTTAAATTCACAAACACACATGATCTGAAAAGTTTCCTATTGATTGCTAGAGAATATGTTGGAGGTTTCCCCAGACAAGATATGGATCTAGTCGTGTTTGTGGATTCCTATGTCAACCTGACATATGCATGTTTGATGGATGGGTGTCAAATTCGGATGATTTGTGGATCACAAAGACGAAGGACAGGAGAAAAATAGGTCATATTTATATATGAATGTAATGACAATGATTGAAATACACACTTACTTAATATCTTAAAATGAAACTTTATGAAGGAAATCTTTATCATAATCGACAATATTATAAATATAATGACAATGTTATTTCTTTATATGTAGCATATTTAATCTCTCCCGAGTGTACTTTGATATCGTTGTTATCCTATAAGTTGATAAAGTAACATAAATACTCAGCTTATGTTATTTTTATCAACTTGTAGGATAACAATGATATCAAAACATACTGGAGTGAGATTCTATTAATCACCCAATATCATTCGAATGGTGTTTGTTTCCATGGTTACTAGATGCAAGACCCAGTAAAGAAAAATAGCATATTTGAAAAATTCTTACTGGGAAGTCGATGCGTAAACTGATGTGCATTTGCATTGTGATGTCATAGCATTGTTATGATGGTGATGACATCACAATGGTAGACTGTTTGGCAGCAGTTGACCTTTCAAGTTATATGCCTGAATTGACCAATCACAAACATTTGAAGTGATATCTCCTAAGTGATATCTCCTAAGTGATATCTCCTAAGTGATATCTCCTAGGAGATACCAATTTTAACTACTGCATATATCTCCTCAGAGCCAGTATTTGGTGATAAACTCTTTATATGTAGCATTTCAACATACTTATTTCAATATCCTGGTAATGTCAGCATTTTACTGATGAAACGTTGATATATTTAGTTTATGATGATTGTTTATTCTGAAATATTTTGGTACAAATGTAAGACATAAATGTCAATTAATTTATAACATATTTTCAATAATCATGATAAATGTATAAGCATTGTTCGAGAAAGTTAGACAGATCATATGTCATGTTTGTTTGGGCGTCAATATCTGGTCTCATTGTTGTTAACTTGCTCAATAGGAAGCACATGGCTCTGTGTCAGGAACTGTCACTTGACACCACTGTCATAACCCGTAACCCTATCAGATGCCCTGTCATAAGTATACACTTCCATTATAGACATAATATAACAGTGAAATAGACATTAACATGTTTTTAAAGGTTTTATTCATTGTGTTAAATTTTGATTATTTATAATTATTTTTAAATTTTCTTTTATTGACCTTATGTTTTTAAATTTCAGAATATAGGTCATCAACTGGTCATGTAGGAAAGCAAATGAAGACTGTGTTGAGATGTCTGACCCATTACCACCATGTCTGGACACACTGGACCATGGAGACCATCTAGTCATACTAGTGTATCAGAAGAGACAATAATGCCAAACTGTTTTCCATTATACATTATGGAATCTCTGTGTGTTTTCTACGGAGAGCATGAATTATTCCAGTAAATTCAGTGTCCGCGAAAAGTCTTCTGAGATGGATGGGGGTCAGGCGGGTGCCAGAAGTGCCGCCACAAGAACCACGACTGCGAGGAGTATCCGGACTCCCCTCAAACCAGCCAATGTCAAAGACCTCAAGGCCATGTTCGACCAATCGAAAACCGGGCAAGGCACAGACAAGTCGAAGTCGGAGACTAAAGTTATCCGACCGTCGTCATCGTCGACTACCCCCGTTACTAGTCCACGGACACGTGACAAAGACGATTCTGGTGTCAGGATCGTGACCTTGTCCTCGAGTAAAATGGACACAGGAAAAGGATATGGCGGCAGTGGCAGTATGTCAAAGGATACGTCGTCGAGCACCACCGACCTGCTGGCCAAGTACCACGCCAACAGAACAGGATACTACAAGGATGCGTCGCGACCCACCGACAGCTTGGCGGGATCCGTCAGCCAGAGCTCCCCGGATCTGTCGCGGTCAGAGAGCAGGTCTCCCCAATCCCCGAAGACCAGTGTGTTCAGTTTCAGTGCCAACGACAAGCAGAAAGAGTTCCGCGTTCCCAAACTGGATTTGACCCGAGTGACTTCCACAGAGAGTGTGAACAGTCAGTCCTCGAGGGAAGACAGCTCACGGTCGCGTAGCGGCTGCTCGAGTCCGATCAGCACTGGCAGCGGGAGCCCCAAGCTGATTGGTCGAGTGAAGCCGAAGTATTTACCGAGTCCACGGTCGGACAGTGCTGATGGCACCCGGGTGGAGATTCCTGTCAGTCACCATTCCAGTCGCGATGATGCCAAGGCCAGTGGTACAAGTAGTCCTAGAAGTGCCTTGTCAAGGTTCCCAGAGCTCAGTGATAGGACAACAGGAACTACTACTGGTGTGTCGAGGCTCTGTGAGTCTGGTGAAATGAGCTTTGTGTCAAGGACCTCCAGGTGTGATGACTCCGGGGAGCGGACCGTTGTTGCGAAGTCCACAACCAAATTCAAAGGTCCGACCGCAACGAGAACCCAAACCACAGAGATATCCCAGTCTGGGAGGACAATAGGGTCACTTAAGTCTAGTGGCCTAGAGTCAAACGATGGAAAGAAAGATTCCATTTCTCAACCCAGCTGGTTGGAGAAGAAAAATGCGCGGAATGTTTTGAGGAACTATGTAACGGTTGCTCAAACAAAGCAAGACCAACCCAAAACACAGACTTTGTTAGAAAGGGAAATTCCGATTCAGAGGATTGGTGAGTCAAAAAGTAGGACTATAGCTCGGAAAGAGGTTTGGACACCATTGCAGAAGACATCGTTGTCTGGCACAAAGCCAGAACGGAAGGCAAGAGGCATCGATATCAGTAAATCTGGAGATGTGAAATTCGTGGACAGCTTTAAAGCACCAGATTTCAGTGATTCTGAGACAACCAAGCCAGTAGATGTTAGATTTAAGTTTTCTAAAAGCGGAAATGGTAGTTCTTCTAAGACCAGTGTTTCCAAACCTTCCATTACTACCAGAACTAGTACCAGTAGTTTAACAAGTAAAACTGAGGTTTCTAAAACAAGCGAAACCTCGGTAAGCAGTATTGTTCAGGCTAGGAAGAATATGCTCACGCCGACCCCATCTGCAACAAAAACCACAACCACCACCACAACAACAACATCGAAACCACTGCGGAAATATTCCGGCGACCGGGTTGAGATATCTGGACCGGGAGCGGATATCCGAAAAATGGTTTCCCGGAAAATGAGCAACGAGAGATTCCAGAGACTCAAATTTGATTTCGAGCGTGGCGTCCCCACTGAGAGTTTTGAGAGACGTGGGTCAGAGGTCGATCACATCGAGCTGAAGAAACGCGTCTCAGAAATACCGTCGAAAGCAACGACGACCAAAATAACGAAATCAGACTCGTTCAAACGGAAAGAAGAGTCGATATTTGCAAGCGGGCTGAAAGTGTCAGACTTCGTGGAGCAGGTGAACAACCTGGAGACCAACAAAGGAAGAAATGCAGGCAGGAAATGGAAGGCAGGCGTCTCACGATTGAAACGCTCGTCTCGTTGCTACGAGGATGGCAACGAGAACGAGTACCTGGAAGTGGGTGACGATGGGGACATCTCAGACAGTGGAACAGATGAAGGGATTTACGAACTGGTTCCCGAGCGCGAAATCACACAAGACTTAGAAGGTGAGACTTGAGGAATTGTTGTGGGGCGGGTGGTAGTGCAATGGTATTCAGATAGAACATGTAGCTGAAAGTGGGCTTGCGTTTCCAGTTTTTCCACAACTGATTAGCTTTGATGTCTTTGGTTTAATGATCAGTAGTACTAGTATTTTTTTCTTTTTCAACTATCAACTATCTCTAAAAATAGATATATACTGAGTTGTAAGCATCATGTGGAATTATTAGATTTAGTTTGTTACTTCCCAACAATTGACAATATTGACATATTGTTACCATGGAAACAGGAAATTAGACTGGGATTGAAATTGGGAAAGAAATTGATAATTTCTTCTTTTTTTTTTGTGTGTTTTATTTTACCTACAATATACATGCTAACATTGGATGTCTGAAATATTTCTTGATTTATTTGATAGATTCAATAAATGGGGATGATCAGCTAAAAATCTAACTTTGAAAGTGAACTTTGAGGCATGGCCAGTTTGGGTTTCTTTGGGCGTATTTTAGAATTAATTTGTGCTAGTTATTCTGGAAGATCTTGAAAGGAGGAACTACTTTTGTAAACATGTAGTAGCAACGATCAAGGAGAAATGTAAATGCTAAGCCTCAATCTGGACAACCTGTCTCTGGATTACATCTGTCTCAGGATAAATACGGGAATTCATCAAACTAGCAGAATTTGAAACATTCTAATTTCTAAACCCCGAGAAGTAATCGGGATCAATAAAATATATTGGATTTTCCCACTGGGAGTCGAAATTGATGACATAATAACTGTCTGACTCGATTCATTCAAAGTTCATTTGGTGTGAACAGTTGTTCATCAGCATGATCAATGATTGCATAATGTTATCTAAGAACCCAGATATAATTAGAGCAATTCTCTATGTGTGTAATTTTGTTAACATGGGCTAGGCCTGTGGAACTGACATTATTATCTCGTGACATATTCCATGAATGCCTTAACTTGCAAGAGAAAGTTTAGAAAAATAAACACTTAGAAAAATTATGGCTGATGCAGACTCCTAGGAGAATGTTTCACAAAGTCGTGAACTGGCTTTATCGATACGCATGATAAAACTGAAAACAGCTGTGCTCTTCTATTCATTTAGGAATGTTAACATTCAGTTCAAATAGAATTTGCAATATGATTGTAATGAGATATTATTAGCTCTAACGGGCACAGAGTCTGGGTTGAAGTTATTTCGATAGGGTTGAAGTTATTTAGTTAAAATACAGTCTCTCCGCTTTAGCATTGGAAATCTGTCCATTTCCTCTCAGGAATGCAGGTTAGGTGCAGTCAGAGAGAGAGAGAGAAGAAGGGAGAGAGAGAGAGAGAGCAAACAAACCAGAGAGAGAGAGAGAGAGAGCAAACAAACAAACATGTCCTGCCAAATCTGATGGCCATTGATATAGGCTTTTGAATTACTATATATAGGCTTTTGAATTACTATTGACATTCTTATTGTATGTATTTCCTCTTACGAAATCGTCTACCGGTATGGCTTTCTCAACAAGAGCATTCAGGTGTTCAGCTGGTGTTCACTGATCATTGTTACACTGTACGAACGGTATATGCCTGGGCTTATATGCAACCAGGAAGTGAACACTTTCATTTGCCAGAGGCGAGTTTGTTTTTCTTCAAAGACTACCATGTTTTAAAACATAAAGAATAATTAATGCTGTAATTTTGTTAATGTTGACAATTCTAAAAAAAAGATAAGTTGTTTATGAGTAAAGTACTTTCTAACCACATCTGTCCTATTTTTAGGCACCATTTTTATCACCATGATCATACCAAAGACCCAAGCAAACATATTTTGTAATTTTTTAAAATTTCATTTAATACACAAAATGCATGAAATTGAGAAAGAAAAATGTGCTAAGTCTTCTTGATAACATGTAACTTGACCTGGAACTAGTGAACTCCCTATTTTTTCAAAAGTTTCCTTGTATCGACCATATTCACATAGTTTTATTTTATTATTTTCAATTTGGGTTTAGAGTCGCTTTCAAGATTCTTTCACTTACATCATGGCTTGTCAGCTTACAGAAAAAGGAAACCCACAAGATCCGTAGTGCTGCATGTTGCAGTAAACTTGTGAGCCATTCACAGATTGGTGTCAGAGAAATTCTGGCAAGTGGATGTTCAGTTGTACCTATACACATGTACACTAGGTCACCATCTGTTACTGCATGGTGACCATGTCACCATCTGGTCGGCAATGACAATGTCATCATTAGGTCATAGCTGTTGACCATGCTGACATTAGTGACAGTCCAGTTTGGCATGCATGCCACATACTAGCCTCCACACTCTGTACCCAGTTGTCATGTATGTCACATTCTTGTGTCAATTGTCGTGAATGACCTCTGACCTCCGTGTACATTTTCTCTTCCAGATGGGGAGGAAGCCTTCCACAACAATGTTGACCTTGCTGGTAGGGGTAGGAGATTTGGAGTCTACAGGTATGTGTGTGTTAATATTATGTACTGTGGATTCCTGCTAAATGTTATAGTATTATTGACACTGACATTTACATATATGTGTACTATATGCACATTATTAATATTTGTGTCACTAAAATATGTGTATGTGTTATAAGTTGTAACAGTATCACATACACATACACAGAATGCATCAAAACACATATGATATTGCAACAATGAATTTATCTCGCCGACATGTTTCAATCTGATATTGTAATTTAATGAATTAAGACATTTATTGAAATGCATACCTATATGGTGGTGATTTATTGTAACATGATCGTGATAGCTGAACAGGCAAAAGTCATAGGAGATGGGACAACTTTTACAAACATGTGACATTGCATGAGAAATCTATATCCCTCTCAGCTGCTCAAGCCAGATACACAGGAAATTATCAAGATCACACGAACTAATCAGATCAGACAAAGTTACATGTAGGCAAGATGCTTGTGCATGTATATGTCAGTACCGGTAATAGCATATTTATCAAGGGCAGCTTAGTGTCATTGTTTCTGTAACCTTTGCCCCTCCGAGGACATATGAAACAAACCCAGCAGACCATGTAAACTATGCTCATTGTATGGAGTATACTGGCCTATCTGACATTCTTGGTTATGACTACATATAAACTTTAGTTAGTAGCATTATTATGTATATCCCTGTACCGTTTTATTACACATTTAGCATCTTTAGTACCCGTTCATTGCCTAGCAAGACATGAGAACCTCACATGGTAACATGGTAACTTGAGTGTCCAAATCTGATAGATGATAGCTGGTGGTAACATTCATTGGTAATCCATCGAAATATACATTTCACTGCCATATTCTTTTCTGATGAGTTTTGAATGTAGGTCGTCTAAGGTCTATTAACATATAGATATCATCCTCACAAAGAACAGATAGAAAAGTACTTGGTGCACGTTTCATCGTAACACCTGTCATTTTCTTCAGTTTATTGCATATATAATATAAAACTATTAAATGACAATATTCTGGTGTAACAAATTAGTGTGTGTGTTTTATTTTTTACATTAATAATCATGATAATATTCCTAATTTAAAAAATTTAATATACTAATCAATCACGTGAACTGTGAGCTAAGACATAACATTTACCTATGTGAATGAAATATTTACAAATATGTTGATAACAATTTGAAAAAAATAAAATTATGTATTTTTTATTATATTTTATTAGTATCTGTGAAAGAACGTAAAAAAGAATCTTGAAAGCGACTCTAAACCACAATTTAACCAAAAAAAAGTATGTAACATTGCACACCAACACAGAAATACAGGTGTGAATGTTGACAATATTTACCTGAGTCAGTTCACCTGGTCAGGTATCTAGTGTCAGATGTATTTACCCTGATTTAGTTAGACCATTCATTTACCAGGTATACCTGCATTCCTGTTCGTTCCTTGTCATCAAACAGATTAACCCCTGAAGTGTCGTGCCAGTGTTGTTGATAGTTTAATCATTTGACAAGTACATACCGGTATATATATTTCATGTTTGTTTTGTGTTATTATCTACATTCATGATAGGTATGAACTGAATCAGATGAAATATAGACTGTTCATGTTAGTGGTTTGTTTATTTGTTAGTGCTTCGAGTGTCAACATTTCTCCCATCTATAAATATCCACATTACTGTTTATCATGTCCTTGCAAAATAACCTCATTATTTAAATGGTTGTCATTTTGTCCCACTGTTTAAATTCTTTCATGATTGGTAGATTAGTAAATCCATCAGTTGAAAGATGTAAATATAAAAAAAAAGTGTAAATATATGACTGGTAGATTAGTAAATTCATCAGTTGGAAGATGTAAATAAATGTTTAAATTCTTATATGATTGGTAGATTAGTACTTTTCATCAGTTGAAAGATAAATAAATGACAAATTACAATGTATACCGTAATTGTGTAAATTAATCAATGCCCCAATGCTGTATTATTAAAACGCATGCCGCCTGTGTACTAGCAGTAGGTTACACATTCTTACATATTTGCCTTGCAGCTCCACATATGTTGACTATTAGTGTCTACATGATAAATTGCAATATTTACTAAGCAACATCTCATGTTAAATATCTCCGTCTGACTGCTAGTGGCCTAGTTCTTGTCCTTAATAAATGTTATCTAGGGCAAAATAACTAAATGAAAATGTGTAGATTTTACATGTTATTTAAGTGGATAGTTTGTATTTTCAGTCACGTATGAGTGAAAGATTCCAACTGTGACGCAAAACAATAATTCACTCACTTGTATTTTCAGCTGTACATTAGACAGCTTATTTTCCCAAAAATATTTTAACGTTACTCTTTACAACAATATGGCTTGACTTATACTGTCAACCATTTTATTTATTTAAACCTATTTTGAATGGTTTGAAGTAATATGCTTAATGTTTAACCATTTCTGCCATCGTCTGTTAATGTTAAGTATATTTCAATAAATAATGTCATCATGGGCATTGTATAATTAGTGTTTTATTATTTGGCATAATATATATTGCATTATTGTTGGATTTATTATTGGTTAAATGGACAAAATGTAACATTCTTGATAAGGTATTAATAATAATATGCTATTGATCTACCCACTTCATATGTTCTGTTGCAAGTGATAGTGAACAATGTGAGTGAATGATTGAGTGAATGAGTGAATGATGGAGTGAATGCAAGAGTTATAGTTGTTATTCAACACATCCATTGGCCGGAGTACTGGTGTAGTAGTGCTATGAACACACTTTTGAGCATGGATTTGGTGCAATATTAATGTGCACATTATTATTATTATTACATCGCTGCTTCAATAACTTTTGCTTTTCAATTTGTTGTGTTCTGTTCAATTTCATATTTCCACCATTTATGTTTCATTATGTTCATTTCATGGATTTTTATTCAGCAAAGAGTTTATGAAGGCCATTAGCAACAAAATGACCATACTGTGAGTAGTGGGGGAAGCTGTTTGGTCTCTACACACTCCAGCATTTTGATTGCATATATTTGCCTATAATGCCTGCATCCATCCCTCTTGCCATACATTTTTACTATACTACAGAGTATACGTTCTTCTCACAAAAGATTTTCCTAATAAACTTTCAAAACTGCATCCACCTAATCTTCAAGTGTACAGGGCCATATTCTGTAGAACGGTTGTACTAGGAGAGTTGTATATTGTATTTATGGCAAAATACGACTCTCGTAGCGCTACGACCATTCTGTAGGATGGGACCCAGTACTACGAACTGCATCAATATCTGGCTTGTTGAAATGGAACACTGAACTACGAACTGTATCAATATTTGGCTGAAAATCTTCAAACTGTATGAACATTTGGCATGTGGCCTCTTTAACATGGAGTTGTGTATTGCCATGTTTTGTGTTCCAATATTTTGATGGGATACAAAAGCATGCAAATATAAAATAGATCACAATGCATTTCTCTTGCAGGTTATACAGGCAATGTGTTCTTTTGTTCACAAACCAGGGCCCAGTTGCACGACCCTCTTGTAGGGAATTACAACTGCTGTTACAAGAGTTGTAGTGCTGTCTTATTCAGATATCCTACAAGAGCTTCGTGCAACCCAATTCTAATTGTAGAAGACTCTACAATTGGATTTACATCTATTGTAGCACTACAAGAATGTCGTGCAACTGGACCCAGTAATCTAGGAAACAGAAATCTAACTACAATACACTGTCCGTACTGTTAGACTATGTCATGGTGCAGTTATCGTCCTTGGTTCATTGGTACCAGATGGTGCATGCAGGTTTACTGCAACCCTTAGTGCTACAGGTCTGGCAGGTGTCATTCTGCCATCATCTAGATAGCAAGAATATGAATAAGATTTCGTGAAAGCAGCCATTAACCACCACACAGTAAAACAAGTACAGTTAAGATTATGTTATGTTCTAATATCATGTTATTTGCTTTGACCGCATCCATAAAGCCAATTTGAAATCAAAATTGAATATATTAATTGAACATTTTTATTTGGTATTATGCTGATGAAATGTTTTTGTTCATGTAGTGCATGTTTTAATTCCAAAATTTGAATCTAGGTCTCTCACACTGAAAAATGCATGAGAAATGTCTTATTATTGCATGTTATAACATTTTAGTTTAATTAAGATTCTGTTATTATCATAAAAAAAGCATTCACTCTGAATGATCATTAATGTATTGTTCAACCATGACGAATATTTTTCATATTTAAAAAAGTTTATTTTTACAATTTCTTTTTTTATGACGGCATGTAGCTTATGTAGACCCTTCCTAGAATCCCTCATGCTTTAGGTGCTATTATATATTATACATGTATTATGTATGCTAGATCTAGAATTGTAGATGTCTATTATTAGCACTTGCTTCATGGATGGAAATATACCTGCATCATCGAATAATTATTTATCTTTGACTAAAACTCTGAAGGCAACCGGAGATGCCATAAAGAGTGGTACCTGTGCCTAATCCAGCAGGGAGAGGGTTAAAGTATGCATTTTAACATTGTCAGAAATTTGGGGCTACTCTGCTAGTGTTAATTTCCATCCTTGTTCATATAGCGTACCCTGCCAGCATATCATGTATTCGTAGAAAGATGTTCAAGGCCAGACATAGGGAGATATTTTTGTCATTCTGAGGATTTGGCAACAGATCAGTGGATAGTAAGGTGTCAGGAAGATAGTATTTTGTTGGCTTTGGGTCAAGACCTACATGACCGGATCTCATAATATGGAAATAAACTGACACTTGAACTGATCATAGGCTTTGCTATCACCACGAGTCAATTCATTATTATTGATATTTAACAATGTGAATTAGTTGTCCTCATAATATGTTTCCGAGGGAAGGCTGTAATGCTTCTAACAAGAATAATTACTTGAACATGAAATACATAATGAAGATGAAGATTTCTCAAATTGATAATTGGACAATTCAGTTCATTTTAAAACAGAAAATTAGAGAAATAACTACACTGCATGCTATGAAATCATTTTTAAAGTATCAAACACCATTGTATTTTGTAAGTTCAGAATTCTCTTTAAATTGTCAAGATTTATGAATAGGCTAATATAATAATAATAATAATAATAATAATGTAATATACAGTGTTCTATTTTCCCTAATTCAGCATACGATTAAGATACCGTTGACATGAATCAATATATCAATATCCAATGTTTTCTATTGGTTTGTCTTGTTATTTATTTCAAAGATGTCAATCATTATTAACCCGTTTGCTGCATTCATAATATACATTCCTGTATAGGTCTTTCCAGTTGTCTGCAGCAGGGATAGGGTTAATATGCATACAATTGATAAAAAAAAAATTAACATCTTTATTAACCCTCTCCCTGCTGGATTAGGCACAAACACTGCTCCTTGGGGCATCTCTGTTGCCTCCAGCATGGAGAGGGTTAAAAGTATGCCGGTTGTCATATTCTATTCAGTACTGTGCAATCAATATTACCTTTGTAGGCATTTATAATGAAATAAGGTAAAAGGGTGAGTTTATTTTGAATGATTATATGTTCGTGAATCCTGGCAGTGGTTACTATTACTGTATGGCAGATACAGGGAGGGCGTCCCTTTTTGGAATGACATTTAAAATAAATTAATAATAATAATAATAATAATAATAATACAATGAAATAACAAACATGTGACACAACCTCACTGAATATGAACCGTATAGGCCATGGGCCAGATTTGGCCATCGTGCACCCCCCTCTACCCCACTCCTACTCAACCCCTACCCCAATGCAGGTAGAAAGTATAATCTCATTCACAACTTTCTACCAAAAATTCTGCACCCCCACAATTTCAAATTCCTATATCCGTCCCTGTACAGATATAACGTAGGAGGAAATCATTGCAGGAGAAAACACTTGTCACTGGAGAATGTGTTTCCTTACTCTTATCAAGAAATAGTATCACTTCCTTTCGGCAAAAGTGTTGACTTGCATTTTTTTAAATTGCTACTTCCGAAAAACTATTTAACAAATAAATATGAGTAAGGCCTTATTTAATTTTAATTTATTTTTTTTAGAAATATTTCACAGTAATATTTGTTAAAATATCAGTGTAGATCATCATTTAAACATTATTTTGAAAGATCGGAGTTCATTCTAAATTAATTTTTACATATTCAGAAACGGTCTTTATTCATCATAGTTCTGTTCTTCTTAAAAATGGTGAAATATTTCACATTAAATTGTTGTTAAGATATCAATACAGATCATCACTTAAGAATTATTTTATGATTTCTTAATTCTCGAAATTGTATTTATTTAAAAAGCAGGATATTTATCATTTTTCTATTTTCCCTAGTTCATCCAAACACGTCTTTAACATGAAACATCTACTAGTACTTCCTATATTGTCCTATTGTTTGCTTCTATTTACACGAGATCTAGTTGTTTCTGTTGACATCTTGAACTTGTCAGGGACACCCAGACTAGTGGTAGTTCATCACAATGCTATTCGGTATCGTAAAGCCTAGAAATTTCAACTTTTGTTATTTGGACTAAATCTTTCATGGTCAGTTTCCATGAAATATAACATGTACAGTGTCATGAATCTTGTAGTCACATTGCCAGATTAAGTTTCTCTTGCTAATGGTCACCTTTACCACTTTTAGAATCATGAGCAACCACTCTGATCCATTAACATGGTTTAACTTAATGTTATTATTACCGAGAGGTTCCACTGTGTCAGGTTGTAAAAGAAATGCTTTCACAAATGTTCATGAATAAATTGGGTTATATTTCATAATTCATGTTACTCTTTTTTAATTTATGTATATATTTTTTTAATCAGTTTTTAATTCAACTTTGTATTTTATTCCATGCATACAATACTCTTTCTGAGCAAGTGGTCCCAGAAGCTTCACTTGAAAGGAGCATGAACTTGGTTGTTGACCCTGGCTACTCAGTAATCTATAAGTAGTGGTCAATATGGAAAGTAAACATACCAGGAATTTACTGCTTCTGAAAGTAAATAAAGAAGGGTGTTAACAAAATAAATTGGAACAACCAATTTTCTTCAAATAGGCTGGTCTTTCAATCTATCCATTGTAGAATATTTCACCTATCATTTTTATTTCATGGTTGAAACATTTATTTTAAATGAGGTGTGATCACATATCAATATTTGATTTGATTGGTCGGACTAGTTACCTGGGATACGACTCATGTAAACATTTCACTTCCATATCACCTCAGCCAGTCGTCGCAAATGGGCGAAAGATACTCGCAGTGACGTTAAACTTCATAATCACTATCTAGCCAGTCGGGTTGAATTGACTTCAAATGACAGTTTTTGTTTTAGCTATTTAGCTATAAATTCACGATTGCTTTGATGACCACACCAGCAATTTAACACCTCCACATCATGTACTATTTATGCAGGAAGCAGAAGGGCGTGAAAAAGCCAAGCTTTAAGACAAAGTCCAAATCCAATTCCCTCGGTCGGAGCAAGAAGCTGCCGTCGTCTGTTCCCAGCATCCCTGACCTGACTGCCGAGAATGAGAAGAATGTGAGTACTGCATGATTAACCTCCTACCTGCTGGTGACAATCCCACATGCCATTGATCCAGAACAGAGGATGTGTATTTGACACTGTTGATGTTAATCAAATATGGTTATCTGTGAAGCTAATTACACTTGAGGGGCGGGTGGTAGTGCAATGGTAAATGTTTAGACAAAGCTAGCTTTTCCGACTTGCTAGACTACTTTTCAGTTACCTATTATTATTACTATTGTTATTACATTCATTATTATTATTATTACAGTTTTGTAAGTTGTACATTGTACATTTGATTTCCTGGTAGGCTGCCTCTGAAGAAGAGGAGGAGGAATGGGAGACTGACAGCAACAGTACGACGTACGAACCCATCCCTGGTGAGAGTCTGTATGAGGAGGCGGGCTACTTTCCTGAAGAGAAGAAGAAACGCGACGGACAATCCCTCGGCGACAAAATAAAAGCCAAGGTCAACATCTCTGCTCAGGCTACAAGCGTCCTGAATAAGATTGGAAATAAATTCGGGAAAATCGGAAAGACTAAAGGTTCCGAGCCTCAGTCTGTTTCGACTGGGACTGATTCCGAAATGGAGAATGTTGATGAGGCGTTCATTGACGAGGTGGAGAAAGTGTCGTCGCTGTCGAGGAGCTCCAGCGAGCGAAGCAGCGGCAAGCGGCAGAAGAAGGAACTCAGCGAGACAGTTTCCGCCAAGGTTTCCGAGGACGAAGGTCTCTCCATCTCATGTCCGACCCCGCCCCCCTTACCCCCACGGTCCTCCCGCATCATCACCCAGCCTAATGTGGAGAACTCGCCGCCACTACCCCCCAGGAATCCCGGCACCCCCCTAGACATTGTCATTCCGGCACCAGAACAAGGGCCATCATCGCACTCCACTGGGGACCTGCGTCGGAAAGGTCCTCTCAGCATCAGCAAGGACAGCTACCTGCATGGACAGCATCTCAAGTCCGCATCTCTCGGAGACGTCCCGGCGTCCATGGATGGACAAGGCAATGGAGAGGAGTTCCCAGGTTTGATTCTATCCTCATAATCCTGATATCACGTTCTTAAAGGGCAATGTCATAATGTAATTTTACAATCTCATCAAGTTAGAAGAGAATTATGCTGTACTTCATGAAGCTGAAACAGTTACCTTTAACTCTTACTTCATCAATGTACAGTGCACTCTGTCACTACCGGCATCTTTGTACTCCGGTGATCTGTGTATATCGGCATACTTTCAAAGTCCTGGCCAGCGACAATGCATTTAACATTAGTTAATGTTTGAATAAACCGGAATCTTTCTATTCCATATACTGGCATCACAAAAGTGGTCTGAATGTGTTATTCTACTAATAATTTACATTGTCTTAGGAGTCAAATTATGAAAACAATGGCTGCCATTTAGTTGGCGGTCGCAGTCGCGGTACACAGTTGATCAAATGGATTACTACAGGCCTACGTGTATACTCACTGAATCACTCATCTTTATGTTAACCGGCTTAATATTCCGGTAATCATTGTGAAAACAATATTTACAGCCATTTAATTGCCTGTCCCGGCCAAGTCGTATGTCTTTTATTTGAAGATAACTTTAAATACACAGTTGATCAATGGGATTACTATGCACAACTCTTGAGTGACTCTTATTTGAGTTAAATTTGCTGTAGTGCATTTAAATACACATTTGTAGGTATGTTTTTCATATAGTGTTAGATTGCTGGTATCGTCGTCATGGCAGAACGACCAGCAAAGCGTAAGCATGTTGAACTGTCAGTAGCACGAAAGATTGAACTGCTAGCCGCATATGACTTTGAGCCAAGTCCAATGGAACTCTTGATAAACTTGAGTAATCCGGCGCTCTCTCAAAACCGGCATATTATCTTGGTCCCAACGAGTGCTGGTATTGCAAGCGTGCACTGCATATGGAAATACATGCAGCTTTCTCCATTGTTGTCTTTCCTAACATTCCATCATATGTTTCAGATGGTTATATTGACTGCGATCCTATTTCTGTCAGCGAAAAGACAGAATCTGTGGATAGAAGAGAGTAAGTTCATATAAAGTCAAAAATATTAATAAGCCATTTTATAAATTCGAACATGGGCAACTTTGGAAATGTGTAGAATAATTCCTGTAGGAAAGTATTACCAAATAATTACTGATTTTGAACACAGGGTAAGAACCCCAAAGTTTTTACATTATCGTACTATACTGTATTACTCGAAGACTATATGAGGAAACCTCTTTGTTCAGTTTCTCTAAATCCTCTGTGAAAAAGAAGAAATCTTTCTTCAGGTAAGTATCCATGGTTACCAAATTGCACTCTGACCATTGCCTTGTCACCATGGTAACTCAAAGTTGTCCTCCCAGCATGTAGGATTTTATAGGATGATAAAGTCACCAGTCTCCTTTACACTGTCGCCATCTTGATGTTTTATTGAGTTTTATTATTTGTCACAATTTTATTTGCTATTAGTTATTGTCACTTTACAATTGTTCTGATTGACTTTCCCAGTTTTTGTATATATTATTCACAAATTGTTGCATGTTGATGGTTGTTTAAAAAAAACAACATGCATATTTATTCATTTGCATGTTTATTTTTTTATGTTGTTTAGTACACATTTCTATTGCATTGGAAATAAGAAAGTTCAAAGAATTGTGTAGATTGATATAGTCTTATTTTATGATAGCTTATCAATTATTGTTTCCATATTACCAGTTCCTTTATCCATATTAACACGATGCATGATGCAAATTTTGTGTTAAAAGCCTGCCTAACACTTGAAATTCTAATAACTGTGTCCACCCATTAACCCTCTCCATGCTGGATTAGACACACACAGATCTCTAGGGCATGGAGAGAGTCAATACTGCTAGGGGTGTGGGTGGCATATTGAGAAGCCACCATTTAATGGCCTATTTTGAGTTAACTACTAGTGTGTCAGTATATAAAGGGTTATTATTGGATCCTTCATATTTAAGTGCTACATTGTCAGAAGTTGATCTGCCCAAAGAAAAAATGATAGCAGATCGAGATTCTTTCCTTTTATGTAATTTTTCATTTATTCATTTCTTTAGTTGATATGTATGCATGAAAAGCAAAACTGTACAAATGGCAATTCAGTGAAGTGAAATATACTTTTGGTGAAAAAGATATGTACAGTAAACTCAATATGTATCTAGTATCTGCTCACTAATAGGTTGCCAATCTTAGTAAATAATGAAGTAAACTATTTACCATAGCTATATTTAGATATATTTATTACATATTTTGCATATCTTTTTACACTGGACATTTCATAATTCTCATAATATCTTCCATTCTAATTGATCTCTGTTTACACATGCCACATATGATCATACTTGTCTGTGCACTGCACTATCTTAAATACTGCACTGTGTTATCATATATACTGTGTTATCATATATACTGTGTTATCATATATACTGTGCCCCTTTCAGAAAGACCAGCACCACTGAAGAGCGGGCGATATCGACCACATCGTCTGGCTATATCTACCCCGACGTCAATCATGTGGGTCACACGATGCTCAATCAGCAGTCGCTGTACCAGGACTTGGTAAGTGGTGTCTGATCAGCCTTGACCTCTTACTGTGAGCATGACCTTTAACAATGACCATGATCGTTGCGTGTGGGTGAAATATTCCCATTGCGATGAAAAACAATAACTCACTTAATCACCTTGACTATGACCTCTTGCCACAATTGTGACCTTTTTTCATGGCCTTGACCTTTTCCAATGACCATGGGGGTGTGACTTCTTTCCATGGCCTTGACCTTTTGCCATGACATTCATCTCTTGAATGTCTAGCTATTCTATATCCACCTTTGATTGCTTGATTCCATGGGCAGTAAACTGACCATAGCTTGACCATTGAAATCAACGTGATGTAATATTGAGTCATAATGTAATATTTTCTGATTTTTTTTTTCTAAATGTAATCCCATGTGTGTAGCTACCTATCTGCAGATACGTAGACAAATCCACATCAATTTCCTAGCGAACTTTATTTTTTAAACAAAACATAAACATAGTACATAGATGATGTTTGTCTATATTAATGGAATACACATTTTGGAATATTAAAAAAAAACACTATTTAATAATAATATCATCTGAAATTAAATTATTTTTTTGTGGCTATATGTCTAAAATAAAATGACAACCCCTATTGTAACATCTGACTCCCTGCACAGCACAATGACTGACCCCCCAGGAAGCAATCCCATAATTCTCTCCGTCAAAGTACTTATTGTTATTCCAGAAACTTATGCATTGCAAATTCCTTACTCTGTCAATTGAGCTACTGAGACATTGGGTCCATCTGGTTGAAATGCCTCACTTTGAGGTTACAGTGTATCGAATTTCACTCAGGAATGTACTGACCATTAAATCTGACCACATTCACCGTTCCATTCTATGAACATGTCAATTAGGCACATTAGATCTTTTGATAGTGGTATGCATATATCGACTCAGCTCACATTACCTGCCTTGTTGTCTCTGTGCTGGTTGGCTATCTAGTTAACATGGATAAAAAATAACATTTTTTTCCAAACACCAATGCTTTTTGGTGGTGCCGCGAGCTGAACTATTAATTTTTTTTATTGATTGGAACATTTTTACATATTCCTGTTAACCTTCTTTAAACTGGAGGCAACTGGAGGCCTAAATGGACTGAGTGCAATTAATCACATAGGGAGCTACATTAAGACATTTTGGTCTATTATTTTTTCCCAATCATTACAATGTTAGATGGTTTGATGATAATGATACATTATCGATGACTGCTGCTGTTCTTGATCAATCAGATGACTGCTACCAGAGGAATAATTTCACGATCATTGCAGTGTTATGTACATATTTGTTCCAGGATGATGACCAAGTCTACGGCCGATTGGGTTATGATGGCAAGATCAAAACGAGCAAATTCGCCAACGAGCCTCTCTATCAATACTACACCAAGCAGAATATCATCAGAGCTAGTCGCAAGATCAAGGTAGAGGAAGACATCGATAGCGACGATGACTCTGGTAAGTTGATAAAGAAATATAGCGTAAACTGTCATTTAAGGTAAAACGTAAAACAGTAATGCACTCATTTCATTTAAGGTAGACGTTGCAAGTTGAAAATTTGTTAATTATCATAAAAGAAATATTTTTCATTTAAGTTAGCTATACCTCTCCTATTAACCCTCTCCATACTGAAGGCAACCGGAGATGCCTCAAAGAGCAACGACTCTGCTTTATCCAGCAGGGAGAGAGTTAAAAATGTTATATTGTCAATTTTACATTTAACGTTGCAATAGAACTCCTTAATGTTTTTTTTCAAATGCTGCAATTTTTATTAATTTATTGGTATTTTCACTTGCGTTCATGCAGTTCTAAAACGGAAACACATGAAAGGTAATCAAGTGTTGTCAATTTGTTATTATTTTATTGTGAATCCGTGCCCCGCTTTTGAAACATTAACATTTTATCAACACGCTACCAATCCGAAGACCAATTGCATGTTTAAAGAGCACTGCCAGAGGTAATAGAAGATGTTCTACAGCGCAATGATATAGTAATGAATTCTGCTGGCAAACTTCTCGTTCATCCACACCTTCTTGAAATCTTTCGTATTAATTGCTAAATGTGCATGAGTATGATACATCTAATAATAGTGGTAGAACCTTGGACTTTGGAGCCAAAGGTTCAAGGTTCACATCCCGCTCCAGGAGACCGGCATCAATGTTCACGAAAGTTATCGTTCTGATGCAAGAGTATGTCAGTACCAGCAGGTTTACTGCGACATTCAGCGCTACGGATGTTAATGGTTTCCTCCTACCCTAAACTGACAAGCCGATATGTGAAAGAATCTTGAATTAATCCCAAATTCCAAAATATTACATGTTCTCATTATTAATTTAAATGTATTATTTGATCCGTATATCTTTTGAACCACCTAATTCATAAATTAGTTCCAAGACTCATGCTAAGTTACATATCAAGAAATTGCATTAACATTACATTGTATGTTTTCACTGTATATTCAATGTTTATTGAGTATGATTTCATTCTCAGACCAAAGTTTTGTTCACAAATCCCCATATCAAATTTGAGCCTGATCATAAAATCACACTCAAAAGGTTTCATAATCTTGGGCCAGACTATTACATAGTTTTAACTTTTCATAAATCGCTATATATATTCTGCTCACCAGGGGGCGGTATATACGAGGATGTGGAACTAATGATGCATGATGGGATACTAACAGAGGAGCAAGTGAAAGCTACGGAGGACATATCACCAAGCAAACGATCCACCATGTTGGAGGTCCTCAGTAAAACTGGCTCGCTGCACAGAGCCCTCTGGTGTGAGATGCCGGAGGTAAGAGGAAGTAATTCTAGGAAACTACATTTGTCATGCTGTATAGTCAATTGTTTATACTGGTTTCAGAAATGCACCCATGTTGAAAGTGAATCAGTTATTAATATTCTGATGTTTTGTGTGGAATTTTCGTCGTGCATGAGTTCTCAAGATCTTTTGATATATATATTACACTGATGTGGTGTTTTTTTTTTAGGTGAAAGAGAAAGGAATACTGGACAAGATGGATTCTCAGGAAAGAAAACTGCAAGAGGTAATGTTCTACAACAAATTACGTCTTCCATTTATGATATGTCACATTTATAAATCTAATGGTGGGAACAAGGACGTATGAGGTCAGGTGGGGCATAGTCCCACAATAATTTGGCCATTCAAGAGCTATTTTCAAAATGCTCTACATTAATGTGTATTGATACATACTGATCCTTTCAATCATACATAGAGCTTTATAGTCATCGCGTATGGGTGAAATATTCCTGTAAAACACTAATTCATCCATTTACTCATTCAGTCAGTTTCCTGTGGATATATTAGTTACTATTGGATTTTGTGTCATTAGCATTATGCTTTGCAGTCTTGCCACCACCCCAAAAAGGGATTTAATATTGTCAAACCCTAATGTACCCTTTCTAGCATTTGGTTATTTTGCTACTGCTAATTTGTATATCTTCATGTGTGGGTGAAACATTCTTGCTGTGAAGTTAAACAATATATCATTCTCACTAATTTTTAGCCACTACAAGAAGCTCTCCGATTGTTCCCTGTGAAATTGTTTTATTGGAAACATGGATAGCAATTATCATTCAGGCCATTTCTGCCAATGCTAAAGATATCCTAAGGGCTAGTATAAATCCATGTGGTTTTTTTTGTAAGCATTTCTTATTTTTATCACTATTCCAGCTAGTAAGTGTTAAAGGAAAGTCTCTATCGCTGTCAAAAATGATTGGCCTGTTCATTCACAGCTGTTTGTTTGATATTTTACAGGCAATGTTTGAGATCGTGACATCCGAGGCATCTTACCTGAAGAGTCTCAACATCCTGATCACGGTTTTCCTGAAGGCGCCAGAGTTTTCCTCAGACCACTCGGACCGTTGCGTCATCACGAAGCGCGAACGCCAGGTGCTCTTCTCAAACATCGGTGCTATCAGAGACGCCAGCGAAAAGTACGCCATTGAATACATTTTATATTTAGTTTAAATTCTTGTGTATTAATGTATACAGGTGAAAGGTTGAACAGGATGTGGATGGTAGGCTAAATAGAACGTGACTTTATCTATGCGACAGTGTGTTAGTCATTATTATTGGTCATATAATAGATATAATAGATTTAATATAATAGATATGTAATACATAGATATGTATATAAAGAGAAATATTTCCAAGAATCTATGCTTTCATGTATTAACTGCAAACCAAAAATCAAACTAGCTTGTTTATCTTTTATATTTTTGTTTTGAAAATCGAGCGTTTTAATGATATGCAATGTGATGTCACATGTTAAAACATCATTCACCTCCATGCGAAGCAACATTTACTCCCCTTTGTAAATATTAACACACTGAGTAAAGATCTGATTTATTGATTAAATATTATTTTGGAGAAAATTTAATCACTTGTTAACCCTGTCCCTGCTGGATTAGGCACAGGTACAGTCTTTTTGGGCATCTCCAGCATGAAGAGAGTTAATGGTGAAGTACCATTAGTTGTTTTTGTTTTCTACAAATGGATGTCCATTTAACCAATCAAAGTTGAGACTTATTTGGTATTGTATTTAGTTATAAGAATAATCTCACTATTTTGATTGGCTGCCAATATGTATGCCTACTGTATATGTATGAAAGGGGAGTAACTCAGGTTGCCTCAAATTTATGTTCTCCCTGTATTTCACAGGTTCTTGGCTGACTTGGAGGAACGTTGGCAAGACAACCCTGTGATGACAGATATCTGTGATATTATCTACAAACATGCGCAGAAGAACAACTTTGAGCCATATGTGCGCTACACAACTAACCAGCGGTACCAGGAGCACATGCTAGATACCCTCAAGTTAGTTCCAGATTTTACGTTTTCAAACTTTAAAGGTTAAAGGTTAGGACAATGTTTGTATTCATTAAAAAAAGTTTACAGGCAAGAATCAAATCCTTTATTTGAAGATACACACATTGATATCCACCTGCATTATTTATTTGTGCTCTGATTGGTGGGTTTCTGATTGGTTCAGGAAGCGGGCAGAGTATGTGGAGGCTGTACGTCGACTGGAGCGGAATCCGGACTGCCAGTCCCTCCCAATGTCCTCCTTCCTCCTCCTCCCCATGCAGCGAGTCACGCGGCTCCCCCTACTGGTGGACGCCATTTGTCACCGCCTGGAACCTGGGACCGAGCGGCACATATCGTCGGCGCAAGCCTTGGAACATCTCAATAGGGTGAGCTCTTGAAACTGAGTGAAGCAGACTTAAAATCTCAGATTTGCCTATGCTGGACTATTTGCATGAGTGATAAAGCACTATATTTCATGGTTGTTGCTCTGGGCACCATTTCACGAAGCACACATGGACCATAGTGCTTTCATACACTCTGAACATCCTCAAGTTACTTCCCCTTGGTACATAACCTCTCTGAATTGAATGCTAGGTTTCTATCGTGGACTACCTTCATGACGTCACATATAATGCCCATATTTGGTAGATTATATCTATAAATACTTTATGGAATGAACAATAAATAAATAAAAAATACAATTTGTTAGTTTGTAGTACATGATAAGTTAATTATTACCAACTTTTTGAATCCAGAATGTTTACTTGACATCTGTTAAATAGCTATCAAATATTAGGAGAAGACGTAACAGACAAACAGGCTTGATGTCCTTCTTCATACGCTCGACTGTTCCGCCTTTACAACATCACCGCTCTACATAAAATAATATTTACTCAAAATAGTTGGTGATAGCTATAATATATATATTTTGTTTATTAATTGTGCAAAAGACTGAATTTTAAAAAAATATGAATTTTCGAGAGCAGGTACCAAATTTAATATTCTACAGTCTATGGGTATATTTATAAGTTTTATGTTTAAAATATTCACATGCTCTTGAAATGAGTCTCTTGTGATCGAATTCAGGACTTCCACATTTTGGTGCCATATTATTCAAACATGTATTTCAATGTTCTTGCATAAAGATAGTCCTGAGCATTGATAGCAATCCATCGCAGACTTCCAGAAGGGTGTTCCGTGCAAATTACGGGGCCTCTTTCATGTCCAAGGAACTATTCGATGCTTCGGAGGTTTGCCGAATGTGCTCTCAAAGTGATCATTGAACAAGTTCGAGATGAGAGCACTATGGTCTCTATAGAGAATACTAAACTCACTTCTGTGTGATACCATTTTTATTAAACGTTCGTCAGATACCAAAAATATTCACAAGTTTCATAAAAATGGTATCACACGGAAGTGAGTTTAGTATTTTCTTTATTACACTACCAACCCTGACATAGAAATGACCAGCTGATAACTTTATTACAGTTTGTTTTCCATCAGTCTAGACTATATAGAGCACGTCCATGAATACATGAGTACAAAGGCTAGGCTGATTGATGCATGTTTCATTGCGTATTTACAACTACATATTCCCTTGGATTCAAGAGAAATACGACTTTAAAACCATCATGGAATGGTGAATTCAAACTTGTTTTAACAACAATAAATTGTGATAGTGTTCATCAAGTCTTTTAAAACTTGAACATCGTAATGCAAGTATGACCAAAGGGATATAACACCGATACTGTTTTTGCAATCGGATGTTTGTCTGGCTATGAAAAAGCCAGATTGGAGTTCTCCGGTGGGCAATGAACCATGGGATAGGATCTGAATAAACAAACCACATACTCCGTACATACTGAACTCCGCACATTACGTAACAATGATAAAAGCACACAAACCAAATCTTCTTGCAGCATGGCAATCCCGATTGGGTCGTCATTTAGATTAATTAATTAAAAATATAAAGAAAGACGATAAAAATATTTACATTTAGCCATTATGTAAAGGAGACATTGAAGATTATGTTTCAGTTATATAAGGACTAGTCCAAGGGCTTACGTAAAAAATAATATAGACTACGTTTTAACAAATAGGATTAAATCAGTTAATAATTGTGTTCATAATAATATTGCAATTTGTATTAACATCATGTAAATTTCTATATATTTTATATATTTATATATTTTCTATATGATATATAACGCAGCTAATTTGCGATGAACTCGTAGGTTTCCTTGACAGTTTCCTGAACTCTGAATTTTTGTCTTTCACGCAATAATATTAGTTCAATCCGGTCTTTGTTGGACTCGCTCGCTACTCACAACAACGCAACAGAGGCCGTGCCATCAAACGACCGCTTCTTCTCCTGAAGCAGCAGAATACAAGGGCTACCGTTCATAATTTTGTTTACTGGGGTCATGTATATCGCTTATCATTATTAAATCTGTCAAATAGGATAATGATATCTCAAAATTGGTCTTATTCAGCGATTCATCTTGATGGCATCCATATCAGATCATGTCCGTATCCATGGCTACAAAGTTTGTTTTCCCGAAAAGGAAGACAATTGCTTTGAGGTTGCACATGCGCACTCGCAATTCCAATATGGCTTATAGATGATTACTAATGAATAAACCTGTGTTGTTCTAACGCTGTATGCAGTGTATTACGAGATGTATCCAGATATATCGACGACGAATACAACAAACATGTAAGAAAATGAATATCTTGACAACATGAAATTTGTACATCTTAGTGGTACAATCGACGTAATTTGTTCAGACATACATCCTTATAATCAATGGCTCAGACGACACCCCAGCTAAAAATAGTAAAAGTAGTACCACCATATATATATATATCAGAAATGTGATATTACATTAGTTAGATAACTGTTATGACATAAGTGATATCTCACCGGTAGTATAATAATAGTGGATACGAGACCTTCATGAAACTATACACTGTTTGGAGGAGACCTTTCAAATATGGTTAGCTGTAGAAATGACTGCAGCAGAGCATCAATCTTCAATTTGTCTTGGATGGACTGTATTTATTAAATAGTTGAAAGACGAGATTCAATAGTATTGTTGAACTGATTGAAACAGACTTAAAATCTCAAATTCGCCTCACCTAGACTGAATGTTTTGGTGTAGTCCTAGGTGAAAGATTCTTGAAGCACTGTTGGTGAACTGATTAATGCAAGCTATAAATCTCCAATTTCCTTTGGCAACTATGGATTGGTTCCACAGTATTATACTGCTGCTTTTCATTTTAAACCATCTGTAGCATTATTAAATGAGAGATGCCCACTGTGACGTAAAACAATGATTCATTGACTCACTCCTGGTGATATCAACTTCAACTAGAACTGATTTCCCTTGTCTTTATTATGTCAAGTGTCTTGTTACATGATTCTTGCATTTTGTCCAATCAGGTTGTGAGACAGTGCAATGATGGTGCCAAAAAGATGCAACAGACAGAACAAATGTGTGTCCTAGCAACACAACTGGAATTCAAAATGAAGGTGAGAATAAACATGTTAAAGTAGTCTACCTTTCATTGTTAAAGCAGCACTGTCCATGGATTAATGATAAATCACATTGTAATCCTGTTATTTGAACTTGTTATGTATGGATGAAATATTCCATCTGTGACGTAAAGCACTAATTCAGTTAATAAATATTATTTGAAATTTAATTTATCAGAATGCAATTAATACAGATACTTAGAAACAAATAATGTTATGAATTTTATTGTAATTTTAATCGTCTACCAGGAGTTCCCATTGATATCGGCATCACGGCATTTGGTAAAACAAGGGGAAGTAACTCGCATCGTCACGGACACTGGCAGCAGAATACCTTTTGGGAAGGCGTTCCGTGGTCCGAGCAAACAGAACGTCTTTTTGTTCCTGTTCAATGACATGATGATGATCACAAAGAAGAAAGGGTAAGCTGGTTGGATCATTTCGGAGTTTGAATTAAAGACTAAATACCTTCTCCATGCCTTGAATATAGGAATGCAATGTTTTTATGACCAAGACGCAGTTATTACCCTTGGTTCATCCATATCAGCCATGACTTGTGGGCCTTACTGTAACACATGATGTTCTTGAAATACATCTTGACATGGGTGTTAACATGTTATTTCTATTTCGATACTTACTTCTAAAACACACTCGAATAGTCTCGCAATTCCCCCAGATATAGCCATCTATTCAAACTTACGTTTTCCTGCCTTGTATGGAAAACATAAAAAAAATATTTTTCGTATTATGGTGCAATCGCCCAAGACAGATATATTGTGAATTATACTATTAGATTTTATGTCTACTTCATTGAATTGTGAAATTCTCATGCATCATGAATGAAAAGCAAGTTGCACACAACTAAAACATACTCATGTCTTCACTAATCAAGAATATAACTGATATTTTTATAGTTTCAAGATACACCATGGCCTAGTCTAGCTTACCATGCCTTTACTGAGTAGGAACAGCATCCGGGTGTAGTCAGAACGTGCTGTACGAGCAAACTCTGCGCCAACTCCTAGTAGCCCGCATGCTGACAGGAAATCTTTCTCCGCCGCAAATATTTGCTGAAAGAATAACACGAGTAAAACTACATAAAGGGCAATAATAACTCCACTATAACCCACAGAACCACTTAGGCTTACACTGTGAAATAAATTGTTACAAGAATACAATAACAAAATAATTTGATCAATCATCCATTTATTAAATTAACAAGAGAGAACTTATAAAACTAGGACATTAAAACTTGCAACAACTGCTACTTGAAAATGTTTTGGTTATTTAAAAAAATTAATAATTGGGATTTAGAGCTGCTTTCAAGATTCTTTCACTTATATCACAGCTTGTCAGTTTTAGGGCAGGAGGAAACCCGCAACATTCATAGTGCTGAATGTTGCAGTAAACCTGCGAGCACTGGCTGGTACTTACAAGACCAAGGATGATAACTGTATTGCCACTCTACAGACGGCGCATCCTATCAATATTACGTCAGATGCTGTATTAATTATAGTATGTATCTAGCACAAGAAGTGTAATGAGAGCTTTGAGAATGCTTAATAGGATAGGTATCATTATTATTACTGACTGCCAACTGGAACAGGAGTCTACAGTGCCAGTATGGGGCCTGCTGGGACATCTCAATAGCCCTGTGTAGGATGGGCTTGGCCAGCTGGATATGACCCTGAACACAAACAATATAAGGGGCAATCAACATACAGCATAAACAGATAGAACCATTTCATTGAATGTCAATAAATAGATTTGACTGACAATGTTAACCATGAACCATAAGAAAGAAACTTTCCAAAATAGGTATTTTCTTCCAGACTTATCTCCAATTGGGCACGTAAGTAGGTCAGGTCTATTTTTAGAATTTTCAAGAACTTCCCAGAATTTACCAGGTTCCGGTGATAGTACTAGGGCTTGGGTTAACTCCAGATAAAATCTTAATACGCTGTTAATATGGATCGTGTGCTTAAATTTCTGTTCGATTCGGAGATGAATCATGCTGTTCAGCATGGCATACATGTGATAGCCATGCACATGTCACTGTGTAGGTGGTCACCAGAATCTTTAAACCAGTGTCTAAAAATAGAATTTGACCCACTTATGCACGATATGAATTTCAAAATAGATATTCAACACACTTGTTGAATATTCCATGATAGAAAAGGGCAGATTTACTAATTACTTGAGAAGTATGGATTACAGTATATATATATATTATATATTGTTACCTGCTGTTCATGGAGCTGGGACAAGACACTGGCCGACTCAAACAGGACTTCATCACTGACACCAAGCTAAACATGGGTTAAGGAGCTTAAAGTGGAATTAATTTCAATACAGTAACTAATCAACACTGTCTTTCTATCACAAGTATCTAATTGATCACTAATTAGTGGATACAATAGCTACATGAATCTGAACACTGATTGGTGTATGCAGGTGAGTAATCTCCCTTTGAGATGTTTATGGTATATATTTACCTATCGAATTAGTGCCGATTTGATGTTAGTGGAACATATGCCCAGACAAGCTAGACATGTTAGGTCCAATATAGAAACCTATGGATTTATTTTCCTACATGTACTATAATTGCATATTTGCAATACCTTTATTGATAGAATTAATTTTGCTTTAAAACACCCCTAAATATGTAAATAATTTATAATATAATTTATAGTATAATTATTTGGTAGAACTTTATAAACTTAGTAATAAAATGTTGCATCATGATGATAATAGTGTATAAATATGTATTACTGGGTAGGATATCTTTAACATAACACCAAAATGATGCAAGTATATAAAATGGTGTATGTCGTTTCGTCCCATGTACGTTGCGCCCCCAGTCATTGCTCCCTCACCATTTTTTTTACCATGTTGTTTTTGTCCCCACCGTAATTTTTGTGTACGTTGTTTTCACCCCCGCCATATATTTTAACACATATTTGTCTCATTTATCTCTTGTATGTAATCAATAACTGACAAACCGCATCAAAAGCAACAAATATTGTCCTGATTGAAAAACAGAAAGTACATCTGCGCAAACAAATTGCACATTTCCGTCGAAAAGCACATGGCTGATAGATCAATTTTTTTTTTGCAACCAAAATACAATCCTTTAATAAGGTATGTAGACGGGGGGGGGGGGGAATAAATGTTCAAGACAGCTATGCTCTGCGAATATTGCTCATATGAAGCAGACCTTGTTAATATCACTTATTCAGGTATAAATGTGCAGAAAATATGATAATTTTTAAATCAATTATACGTGAGATACGATCAATGTAAATATAAAGTAATGTTTTCTTCATTTTTCTTCTCTTTTTGAACTGTTGCACGAGTTGAACTTCGCGACCCAGAAAGATTAAATTTTGGTCGACAGAACAATGAAATAGACCATACAAGCAATACTATTTTAGTCTATTATCATGTTTAACCATACTAACATGTTACAGGATTGATGTTTTAAATTGTATTATTTTCTAAATATCCATATTCAAGCAAGGTTTGTCATCGATTGTACATGTAATATTTGAGTGTAGAAGCATCATGTAGCGATCACTTTGATGTTCTGTTTAAAAAATCCTGCCATCTCGACTGAAAAAGTTGGATTACAACTGTGAGCAAACTAAACTTTCCTCATATACAAATTTAATGACACATCCCATTAGGCAATTATCTATCGACCAGTGCATTTTTATTGCCATCCGTGTCCATTATCTATTATTTTGAGTGAATACTGTAAAACAGTTATATTTAGAGGCTCGCAATTTTCACGGTTTTGTAAAATTTAAGTAAAAAAAAACATTCATGATTTGTAGAATTCACCGGGTTTTTTTCTTTACAAATTTTTGTTATTATTTAACGTCATTTAATGAGTTCACAAACCTCAGTTCCTACTCACAGACTAATCTGTTAAAATCACACGCGCGGTGAACACAGAAGTGTTAAAACTTGTAATTAGTCATGTCCTGTTTCAAGTAAAAACCAGTAAAATTCGCACATGGCTGATTAATCTTTTTTTGGCTATGGAAATACAATCCAATAGTGTTGACATGTAGACCATATCGGCAATTGGACTGAAAGTTTAAATAATGTTGTCAAAATGTCTAAATGCTATTTATGCATGTCTATAGTCATTGAGAAAATGGAACAATATGAAGCATGACTTTATTGCTGTGATAGCAATCTTGTTCGGCAAAGGTGTTTTCACTTGGAAGAGATTACCAATACTAGATATATTTAGGGAACGTCTTCGTAATAGATTATGGTAATTATAGTATTGGTTGCTAGAGCGTAGTCTATATCAATTGTATAAATAAGTATATATTAAAAAAGTGAAACAAATGAGAGAAAAATAAGTGGGGCGAAACATACCTCCCAAAAATTGGGTGGGGGCAAAAAGGTACAGGTACTGGTGCAACGTACAGGGGGCGAAACATCTGCTCCCCACATAAAACATCATAGTCATTGACCTATCTACAAATATCATGTTCCAGCTGATGAATTATGATGTATATAATTGAAATGAGAAAGTACCGAGAAAGAAAAAGCAGAATAAGTTCCCCAATACATTTGAGAAAAGACTGCCTCTCAAGATTTAAAAGCTGTCAGGAAGATTATGGATGTGCTTAAGTTTGAGGTTTTCTCCCATTACCTATAGGTCATTACCTATTCTTCCTGTTTAGTAGGTATTTTTGGCAATCACATTATTCAATTTAAACTTTTGTTAACTTTTAGAATACATTGCAGCCCCAATAGGGTGTAAACATTACAATAAAATCATGACATTTATACAAACCAACCACGTGTGACTGGACTAGATTCCATTTCATTACTAGGTCACACAATCAAAACAAAGCAGCCTGTCATTCATAGATATCCCACATTTTCTATTTGATTCAGAAATAATAACAGAGATAACATAGTTATGCTATTGATAATTCAGTTGATATAGCACTAATATTTAGACGCATGCAGGTTATATTTAGCGACAATGTTGTGAGTACACTTTGTGCACTCGTTTCATGCATGGCTTCGAAGCATTGGCATTTCGTATTCGGATACCGATGAAGATACAGCCCACTGAAAATATAAACAATGCAAATTCATTAAAGTATAATAATACTATTATCATAACATACGAGTGCAGTTGCAGTTAACGCAACATGGGGTAGTATGATTGATCTTGCAAAGCAGGAAAAATACTTGAACATACCGCCTTTTCCAAATGAACCCGTGCAGCATCGATGTTTTTTGTGTGGGTCAGTAGTATATTGCCAAGTTGGAGGTGTGTCCGTGCTTCGATATTAGGTGGAGGCTTGAACGCAAATATCGACTGAAGACAATGTATACAAAGGCGGATATTCGGTGGGTTGGAAGTCCTAAAATTCTCTGCCAAACCAAGTAGGGATGTGTACCAAGGTTGCTCATTAGAACTCGACGCCATTTTTGTTCCTTCCCGCTGTACCAAGTCCGCGAAGCTAACGTCTTTACATTTATGTCAAACGTGAATCACGTACAGAAAATATTACACACAAAAAAGCATAAGCATTTATAACGTCCTTAAGACGGGACACAAATTTCATGTAATTAATTCAATCAATAATTTTCTAACAAAGAAGTGACCGCGGAGATAAATTGTACGGGTAGCACGAAATTGCGGCGCGATACAGGAACGAAAACATATATTATGCTGTTCTTCCAAGTATGATAGGCTACTATTTCAGACTATGTAAATAACTGAGTAAATCATTATTTATACATAATAACCGAAAATATCATGTGTTATGTATAATATCCGATTATTCGTAATAGTAGAATATGGGCACAACTAGCATTGTAAGCGAATGAAGTTTTCTAAGGAATTGAAGTGTCCCATAATATTGGTCTCGAACGCTACACTGTCGCATTCTTTCACGAATCAAGCACATATTGACGTCAATTACGATGCCACCAAATCCGTCAGTAAATTTGTTTGAGACCATGAAACCGGGAAAGTTCCAGATAGTGGGATCTGAATATTGTAAAAAGGGAATCAATGTTCCGACTTTGAGCGGGCTCCGGGATCTCATCCTGTAGCTGGTTTCCTGGACACATTAAGAAATCCTAGCTCATAAAATAATTTTGAGTCGTTTCAGTTTTTCTAAAATAATATATTTATTACACTGAAATCATGGCGTCTACGCTGAAACAAGCATATTATTTTTCTAATAATGTGAACATGCAAGCAGCTCGATTCAATGATGGCATGCATGTAGGCTATATGCTATTCAAAAAAAAAAAGGGCGATTCTTCTTACAAGTACAGTTCGTATCATCTTGCAAAATCATCGATTGCTTACTCAATGTCAATTACAAATTGATTGTGAATTATATTATGGAAAATTGCGAATGCTTTCAGCCGATCACAGATCACAGATCACGATGTCCTATTTAAGAATATGCATTTAATTGCTTTTTTTTGTGGTTGCTACTGTCGCATCTGGAACGTTTATGTATAAATCAACGACATTGGTTATACGTTGTATGGACAAATTGGTCTTGGTGACTATATCTACTATTATGGTACAGCTTATACTGCATTCCTGATAACACGAGATGACTTCCAAAGGTATAATCATGTGCTTGTCGGTTGTATTAGGAGATAGGTTGAGTATAAGTCGATGAATTTCTCATTTTGCCGTCGTCGGTGATCAGGGATCGTATCAATGTAGTGTTAATTTTATGCTGAACGGCAAACTTTGAAGTTAAAAAAACGGTTCAAAGTTTTCGAAAATAATCATGAAAACGTTTAGTTACTCCAATTTCAAGATATTTAAGAAAACGTGTCAAATATACCGTGATTTCCCTATGGAAGCGCGACTCAACATAGTCAAGTGAGACAACCGGTTATTGAACAGCTGTTTGATATGAATTGGGGGTATATTATAACCCCAGATCATATTTCCGTCAGCAAATTCCTTCCCTTGTCATACTAGTCGTGTGTGGACACCGCCGGTGTAATTTGAGTCACCATTGACTCGCTTATCCAGATTAATATATCTATCGAAAGAGATTACAATTAGTATATAGGCTACCCGTATCCCTTGATCATCCTATTTCTGTGATATAGCCAATGATGAAGCACATACTACACCTCTATTAATTTTAAGTTAATCTCCAACATATTGACTAGTAATCTATCAATTTAGGAATCATGACTTTATATAGAAAGTTGATATAATATTTAGTTTTTTACTTTGTATATCCCATCACAATGACGTGTACAAACGACAACAATATTGTATTTCATTTAATCAAATATTAGGAACGATTAAGACAACAGAGGTGATTTCTCCTCGCTATACCAAACAATAACGACATGGATATGCTCTTTTCTTGAACTTTGATTCTCGATGTAGTGAAACTACAGAAGGTACTGACAATGGATTCGGCCATCAGGGGGCGTGGACATCAGATATAAATAACATAGTCTCATTGGTCATACATTAATAGTGTCAAATATATATCTGTGAATAAAAGTTTAATCACATAGCCATTAAGACATCCGTCCAGAAGGTAATACTACAACTCCATCATGGAGGGCCGGCTCATGTTGATGGCCATATCGTTCGTCGTTATGTCTATCATCCATTCAGGACAAACCAGTAAGTTGCCTTTAGTCTTGAGGATTATGTAGAATAAATACTACTGCCAATATAACGCTGTTAGAAATAAATAAATTGTATTTTCAACGACACGAGGATTGATCAATTTCTAAATATTGTTCTTATGCATCTAAATATATTCCCGCTTGAATAAATTTAAGAGTCTATAGATCCAAAAATAATTCCATTCTGGGTATAAAATAATTTTATGGACATTAAGGATGTTTACACATACACGAGAAATAAATGTAAACTGCATAACAACTAATATAAGTATAAGTAATACAACTGAAAACTCGTGATTTTCTTGATTTTTTTTCGATTCCACACACACACACACACACATACACACACACACACACACACACACACACATACACACACACACACACACTCTCTCTCTCTCTCTCTCTCTCGTAAATGCACTAGATTATGCATTATTGCATATCCTCAATATTATTCTTTTATTCGCTAAATTTTAATGATTTTTATCCTCCTTATAGTCAGTGTCCCTAGGACGTACGTACGTATATATGTATGTATGTATGTACAATAGTATTCTTACACTGGGCGATTAAATCTAAGTGTACATGACCATGAAACCCGCCAGTTATCAACACCACTGTTCCATGTTTAATCACGTGTGAACACGAACAGTTTGATGTTTCATAACAAGTGAATGAAGAATACAACCGAAATATATAATACAAACATTCAAACTTATTCAAGTTCCAGGCATCTAGCATTTGTTACAGTGGAGTAAACCTAAATACCAAGGCTGCAACTACGTACTTGTATTTTGCTAGTATAGCCCATGGGCCAGAACAGTTGTAAAAATCTGTTTTATGCCAACCCCATTGACTTGAATTAGAGAGAGCTGGATCGCTTTACAAGAACAGTTGTTGTAACTACACTTGATTGTAAGTCAAGTTTTAGGAACCTGCTTGTAAGTCAAGTTTCAGACATGCGATATATCCAAATCATTTAAAAGTGAGAATAACAACTACATTAGGTAACTATAGTTCTTAACAAAGAACATGGCATAGAACATTTGTAGAGCTTCCATTTGTGCATGCACTTTGTGTTTCAGTTGTAGGACGAAATCTGCACCAATGTTAATGTTTACGAATGACTAATCAATTGAGAACATTTCAGTCCATTGCACGAAACACCTTTATTTTCTACAATACCTGAGAATATGGTTACCTAAAGCTATTCTAGTGATAAAAGTGTTTCGTGCAAACAGACACACTTGTAGAGGGTCCCTGAAACTTTATTTACAATCAATTGTAGCTACAAGTGTTCTGAATATCGGGGCCCAATTCTTACGATTCTAGGGCATTATGAACCCCCATATCACATATTATCCTATTATAACAGTGGTAGTAATATGACCATTATGTGATCATTATTTTAATATTCATAAGAACATTGGTTTTGTGATATACTAAATGATAATTAATAATAGTTATCAGGAAACTTATTAATCTATTTAGAAATGTATATTTCTTCAAACTGATGATGAAGCCTAAATACACAACACACAACGCAAGACAATGCAAGTATTAATTGAATATAATATCTCTCGAACTATTCGATTCATTACTACCTCACTTAAGCAACTAAACACACACTGACTATTAATCCGACACAACTACTATCAGTATAGTATAGCTAGGCATAATAACGCTAGTTATAGAATGTCATCGTGGATGTTTGGACTATATTATCCCGGGTAGGGTTACATTTCATGAGGGTAGCGCGTGCTCAACTGGATATATGTATATGTGGTGTCCTGTACACAGAAACATTCTGTCTCTGTATTTTATGTAATGTCCTGTACCCAGAAACATCCTGTCTCTGTATTTTATGTAATGTCCTGTACCCAGAAACATCCTGTCTCTGTATTTTATTTAATGTCCTGTACCCAGAAACATCCTGTCTCTGTATTTTATGTAATTCATCCTGTCTCTGTATTTTATGTAATGTCCTGTACCCAGAAACATCCTGTCTCTGTATTTTATGTAATGTCCTGTACCCAG
>JAUTBT010011216.1:0-24058 GCA_032361225.1 Lepetodrilus schrolli
TAAAAAGCCGCAGTTTATACAATACCGGTCAACATGAAGTCTCTCGCGCGCGTAGGTGTTTGTATGTGTGTGTGTGTGTGTGTGTGTGTGAGAGAGAGAGAGAGAGAGAGAGAGAGCGTGTGTGTGTGTGCGCGCGATGGTGTGTGTGTGTGTGTGTGTGTGTGTGTGTATTTGTGTGTCTGTGTGTGTTATGTGTGGTTTGAGAGGTGTGTGTGAGGACGTTCAATTCTGCGGCATAACAGACACCCTTTCTCATATCCGTTGTATGTTTAAAATGGCATGTGTATCTCTGCTTGCTTGCATGTTAACGTTACATTTGACATATTCCTACACTTACAGGACAGATGGCCTCAGTATTCAAATGCAGGGAACGAGTATCGCAGCGCTACGTGAGGGAACACAAATGTTCTCGGAGACATAAACCCAAAGGACGGACAAAACAGTGTTCTATACGGAAATGCCCGGCAACGTGAGTGGCAATATATTATGTTTGTACAATGCAATAAAGATTACACTTAGTGGCTGCACGTCTAGCCAGATCTGCGTGTAAAACAACACCCGGGTCTAATCTTAGGTAATATAATGACTGCTTCAGGTACTAAGACTATGACAAGATATTACTTCACTGGTATCAATTTCACTATCGATCAAGATTCAGCTTTGAATGATAGTAGGAAATGGCTGTATATGAGCATTTGAACTACATGAATGTTGGAAATATCATAATAGCTATGATAGTATGAAGGATAAAATGGACAATATCAATCAGATCAGAACGATAATTATCATTGCTTTATTGTCCAGGTGGAAGATTCCTCCGTGGAACGCGTGCAGCCACACGTGCGGAGGTGGGTTCAAATTCCGGGACGTGCGCTGCATGGAGCCCCTGCACAGCGGACAGCAGGACCGCGTGGAGGATCACCTGTGTCCTCATCCAAAACCCTCAACGTCCAAACCGTGCAACACCTTCATCTGCCCCAAGTGGTATGCTGGGCAGTGGTCACCGGTACATAGCGCTTTTGTCCTCTCCAGAACAAACATGTGTACCTCTCTAAATCACACATAATGTGCCTCTCTAGAACACACGTATGCACCTCTCTATAACACACGTATGCACCTCTCTATAACACACGTATGCACCTCGCTAGAACAAATGTATGCACCTCTCTATAACACGCGTATGCACCTCTCTAAAACACACGTATACACCTCTCGACGTTGTCCTGTATCCCCTATCCCCTCCGCTGTCCACGACGCCGCACCAATGTCTCAGCTTTTGTTTCAGTGCAGCGTGACGTGTGGGTGGGGCTACCAGTACCGCGAGGTGGTCTGCAGACACGAGGGTAACACCTTCTGCTCCCAGTACAGCAGTCCTCTAACCAGGAAGAACTGCACCACCAACTTCCCGTGCTACGATTCCAGTGGTAAGATAAATCCTTGGTCAACGCCATTAATGATATTGTATTCGTCGTGTACTAGTATGGGTTAAAAGTTCCTGCAGAAACGTTAATTAATCAATAAGTCCCAAGAATGACGTCACAAAAATGACGTCAGACCTACGTCATCATCGAGATATGAAGCGGGTGGGACTATGACGTTCACATAAGAACAGACAAGTGCTACTGTCAATATTCCAAATTGGATAATACTAGTATTTACATATTTAAGTTCTCTCCACACCCAATCCCGCCCCTATAAAATTAAAATTAAAAGAATACACAGCATATGCTCAATACACCATCATTTTTAACACTCCCAACCCACTTTATTGTGAATATAAGCATGTACTAAGGAATACTGTTGTGTTCGGTATACTGTAGGTTGTTAATCAGCTAATTAGCGATCTCCGTGGATGTTCTTGTTCAAGAACTACATATGTTCTACAGCTGTTGAGCATGTGCTACCCTGGTTACCAGACCCTCTGAACTAGGAACTAGGACTGTGTGAATCCTGTACGTTGATCTCTAGCACTGCAGCTGTAGACTTCGTAGTGTCACGTTCACGAATCACAGTGCAGGTGTCAATCACTCTCGACTCCACAAGCAGATACAAGGAAAAGGAAATGTACATAGCCATGAATATGAGAATGTACTAGAACACAGTTGGTGATGCTGTATTGTATTAAACAATTGATACAGGATGTAATAATGCAGTATGTATGCTATGCAATCATTACATTGATTTTCATAATTATCAGTCAGTTATTGAAGTAACGTTCTTTCTTTCAAGATTTCAATTTGAATATGTTGACTCATTTATCATTTTCAGATCGCCATAATGTAGCGGAGCATGATGAAAATCGTGAGTAGATGTTTCAGATAGCACTAGGATACGCGTACTGTGACTAATATATGCGTGGAACACTTTGCGATGCATACAACAATTACGACGTAACGTATTCAACGATATCCTGCCAAATAAAAGACCTGACAGGCGAACAAGATTAATAAGATGTTAAGGCCTTTAAAATAGATAGAGTATCAAATATCACCTCATACCTGGCCGGGATCAGATGCCGAGATATTAATTTGAATGCCATATTACACATTATATTGTGGTAGTGCCGCCTTCTTGTAAATGTTTAGCATAAAAATAAACAGCAAGTCAGCGAACTGCAGGGATGCTATTCACAGCTTGTAGAAGTCAGGAAGTCAATGTAACTCCATTTAGCCTATATGAGAACCACTTGTCTCGTTACATGGGTCAATCAACGGAGAACATTCATGTTTCCTCACTGGTTGCAAGAATTGTATGCTGTTGTCAGTGACGTATATCAAACGTAAGCCTGAACTAGACAGTCAGTCCAGACAGTAGACGGAGCCTGCATGTTGAAGGCAGAATCCGGGAGTGCAGTTCACTTCACACCGTCCTACAGAACAGTTGTAATACGATGTTAATGTGTATAGTCACTGACGGTTTGTTGGGCTCTGGCGTCAAACAGGTGCGCGCGAAATCGTCCTGTAGAGCAGATGAGGCCTGCTACCACTTCAATAAGTTGTGCCTCATACGTCGTAAATTGAATAAAGTAATATACTGACGGTGCTTCGCGGGATTACGTCGGTGTAAATTCAGTGCCAGAGTTGGATTTACAGCTAAACATCAAGCAGAGGGTTTTTCACGGAGTACATATATATCGTCACATACGTAGATCGGACAAGGTATATGGTATGCTGTAGCTCTGCTTTGTGGGACATAAAACGGATATGGTATGCAGGTGGCCTCGTGTGTCTAAAAGGGAGTCAAAACGCAGTCAATCCTGACGAAAATGTGGCTTTTCAAACTATTAGAGCACTACATGGGTAGATACGAGAAGATGTCTACGTGGCTAGGCGTGGCCGTTTCTCTGATGCTCCTGTGCACTGTTGTAGGTGGCGTACAAGAGTCGTCATTAGGAGAACTCCGACAAGCCACCGACGGAGAAAAGGACCCGGATGCAGAGGTCACGGTCGTTCATGAAGACGAAGTGAAGAACCATGACATGAGTACGCCAAGGTGAGAGATCACGTCGTTTTCTTTTTTGTTCATATACATTTTTTGTTATGTTTATCTTAGTTCGATGTTTTGCTCGGAAAGACATGGTAGGACGACTATGGATAGCTTTATCCGTGTTGTGAGATCATTCTGGACTGTGTTTTAATGACATGCTCTGTCTACGGAGAAGCTATCATCACGTCTTCAGTTAAAATTGTTATTGCCAGACCGTATCATTATTTTTAGAGGGTATCTGTATTATTGGAAACAGGAAGTCATGCTGTCGAGATATACATACCTAATCATTGACGAACTTCAGGTAATAGCCACCTAGACAAAATCCTAACAGCAAGTCAGATATTTGGTACCTAAGACTAATGAACTCAATATTTAACACCATTTATCTACAGGCTCTTCTATTATAACTAGTGAGTACACCACTTACGAGTTTCACCCGATGTCGCTTTCCTCCAATTGTTTGTAGGCTTCAGACATTACTTCACTACATCCCATTATCGTTTCATCTCTGGCTATGTTGTCTGGAAGGTCGACTTGTCCCAGACACGTCTATCTCCATGTATATACCAGTACTCCCTTCCCTAAACACGAGGTTACTGTGGATGTATGCATGTTGTCTGTGATAGCGACCTGCCATGGCCAGACCACCACACTATTATGCCTGCATTCCTCCGTCGAGTAGGTAATTGGGAGGCTAAATCCTCTGAGATGTCCTCAATGTGCTAGAACGTTGGAGGGAATACCTGCCTACTGCTCAATCAAACTTCGCCTGCGGTCGTGGCTGCTCTGGAGATTGAACTGGTTTTGTTTGACCATGTACTCTTAGAATGCCATGACATATATTCGTTTACTGAAATGCTGGTTCAATAATTGTTCGTGCACTTCTCAGAGGCGTTATTCATGTATTGTTGCAAGTAGAGTAACATCTGTTACTTCGTTTTCACACACGCGCGATCGTAACATTCACGCCGTATGCCATGATCACTAATCATCTATTCTAGAAATGTGTATTCGTTCAGTGTTAACTGTCTCCTGTACCTCTGGCTGTCTCTGCTGACCATAAGTTAACTTCTATATGAGTATGATTAGAATGTCACGGAACCATACCCATATCAAAAATGCGTATGGTCAGCAGAGAAACCCAGAGTAATCCCAATCTAAATCCTATACCATGTCCTAGCCTCACGATATCATGTGTGGGTATGCAATACAATTTGTATATAAAATAGTAGATCGCTTACTGGTATATTTAGTTATGAAATTTTAGCTATGGTTGGTTTAACACAAAGCAAAGGCGGCTTATTGAAATGATCTGAATATCATGGCAGCTATATCCAATGCACGACTGTGAGATGTTCCCCTAACAGGTATGGGTTCGATTCTCAGTGTTTACCGTCTGTTCTAGGTTCGTGGTATCCAGCTGGGGTCCGTGCAGCACCACTTGTGGTCCCGGGGCACGAAGAAGATACGTGAGGTGCCAGGTGTACCTGGTCTACCTCCAGGACATAACGGACCTGGCTGATGCCGAATGTGAAGGTAAACAGTGGATGAGTTCATTGTAATGGAAAAGGGTACATGTTAATATATATTAAGTTGAAGAGTATGGAATACACTTTGATATGAAGGTGAATGGTTTCATGGCTGCCTTCTTGAACATTTCAAATTGCTCAATGATTACAGGTCTACCTCATCCTGGATGTCTGTATATAGACACCCCAATAATGAATAATCAGCAGAGAAAAGCTATATCAGAGAATTTGGGGTTACCACCTCGGCTGGTGGTGTCTGTATAGTCTGTGCCACACCTTGTTCTCACCCAAATACTTCTATTCTAAATATCACCCTAGAGCAGATAAGCATGTCTAGATTACTGGAGAGGGTCAAGAATTTCAGCGGCTCCTTTCATATAAAAATTCCAATCAATATAATCTATATTTAAACTATTTAATTTCACCCTCTGAGACTATGGATAGTTTAGTGTCTGTAGAATGAAAGCTTAAAAGGATGCTGATTCAGCAATGAGAATAGGCGACATAATCGTTGTACATTACAATATACGTTCCTGCCATGTATTCTAAGATATTTTGATATCTTCACCGCGTGAACCATTGTGCACATTGCAACCATGGCTGTCAGAATTTATCATTTTTAATGAATGCCACTAGTGTCAAACATCCTCATTGTTTTCTTCTATTCTATTTAAATATTTATGAACGATCTACCTAATTGGTATATAGCAGGCACATATTAGTAATCTGTTTCCCTGGCAGTTGAATCATCAGTAAATATTTGGCGTTAGTGTCACATGTTTGGCACGTGTCCATCTTGGAAAGTTTCCGGAAGCACATAACAGACCCGGTCAAAATTTACGACCTGAAAATGAGGATGGCTTGACATCACGAAACACATCTAATCCCGAGGTAATTGATGTACGAGGACTGCACAGTCAGGAGCTCCAGTGCTGTCTGGAACCGTGATGCTGCGTGTCCCCATTAAGTGTTATCAACCAACTGCATTCTCGAATTAATTTCACAAATAATCTCTGGTGCCGCTGCTTATTTGACTCTTTATACAGTTGCCTGAATCTGTAACGAGATACACAACCGTTACTAATCTTACAGCCTGCAGATATCAACCCGTTTATATATGTCAGATTTATCAAACGATACCGTCAGACGAAATACTTTCTCTATTAAGGCAGATTTATCTAGTTCTCGAACTTGTGATCCTTGAAAACATATAATGTAAACTGGGGTCACTTATGATGCTCTATACACAGAGCACGGTATCCCCTGGCAGTGATTTACAGACCATCAAATAGCACTATAGGAACTTTCTAGTATACCGGCCTTATCTAATGGAACGCTTATCGGATACCCACATTGGTAGCACGACGGTTTCGGCGATAGATCAGCGCGTCGCAGGAAACTCCTTGGAAGCGTTCGCGGTATGATCAGTAGCATCACACACTGGCCAGGTAACCATCTACCTGAGCTGGAGCCTTTCATGTTGCCGACCGCCCTGGGATTCCGATCATACATTAGAAGATTCCTCCCAGCTGGCGCAACAGCATAGAGAATGGTGTACTGTCTGTAATATACGAATACACCGAGATTCTGTTCCACAGGACGATCGTAAGGTTACTGGAGTCGCAACTCCCTGTATACTAGTATGAATACCATGTAAAATACCCCAGCACTTTCTGTATATATCTACTAATCCTTCGTAGTATACATGTACATATACTACGAGGGTAATCACATGTTCTGGGCGGGTGGTAGCGCAATGGTAGAACATTGGTTCCAGGTTCAAATCCCGCCCCGGCGGCCCGGCATCAGTGTTTGCGAAAGTTACCTTTTTGACGTGATATTGATAGGATGCGATGTCTGTAGTGGCATTGCAGTTATCATCCTTGGTCTTGTCAGTACCAGCCGCTCGCAGGTTTACTGCAACAATCAGCGCTACATTCAGCCCTACATGTTGCGGGTTTTCTCCTGCCCTAAACTGACAAGTCGTGATATAAGTGAAAATATCTTGAAAGTGACTCTAAACCCCAATTTAAAAATAATCACATGTTCTAATGACAGATAGTACTCAAAATTACAGTTTAATACGCACACGACACAGAGAATATGGCACATTATAATTACAAGTCTGCAGAAACAGTGCAGTAGAATTTTACCTTCAAACCCAAGCTCTCCAGATGGTGAAAATTCACATTTGAAGGGGGTAAAGACGAAAGTCGATCTGATTTCTATAAGATTTCCAAATTATTCATTCTCATGTTGATCGTTAGACGAGCCATAGTTTCAGATGGTTAGAGTATACCGTCATAGGGTTAGAACATACCGTCAGAGGAGTAAGGAATACCGTCAAAGGGTTAGACTATAACGTCAGAGGTTTAGAGTATACTGTCAGGGGGTTAGAGTATACCGTCAGATGGTTAGAGTATACCGGCAGAGAATTAGAATATACCGTCAGAGGGTTAGAATGTACCGTGTGTATATCAATCATACTGCTTATTATAGAATTATGTTTATATGAAAGGATGCATTGAGAAACTATACAGACTTCACACACGTGCTTGACTGTTCATTACTGACATCTTATATAGGACTACTTCAGAGAATAAGATCTCTGACATAGACTATTAGATCGTTATCTCACATTCGACTCTCAGTAAAGTAAATTTAACTTCACTCATAACTTGGTGTTAACAACCATAGGGCAAGCCCTTCCATTGTCTAACATGTTCACGCCTTACAGATATATCCACATCTACGTACTTAAAGTGAAATTGAGCGGTAAACTCGGTGACAAAATACCGTATTAAGTTACTAGCTCTGTTTTCTCGGTATATATTTACCATTACGCTTGATTTGATATAACTCGGTAGATATTCGGGCAGTTGTCAACTTCAAAGACCGGATACAAATAATTTAATTCAAATGGTTTACGTTTCAAAAATTGTCAGAACGCATTTTCCGCGTGATGTGTATTTGACAAAGATAGGACTAGATATGGGCACGGTCGGGTAGCCTGACGGAGCAGTCGGAACAGACAGGTAGCGTTCTACTCTACTTCAGATGTAATGTGACCCAAATTGAATCAGAATTTTATAAGATTTCATTACACTAGCATACTTTATATCAATAGCATGAAATTGAGTCTATATGCGTGTATGAAAGTACTGGCTGTTTCAGAACAGATTCTAGTATTATCATAACTACATTGGACGTCATACGAACTATAAGATTTCGTCTTGTTAAATTAGGCAAATAGTAAGAAACACCAATGTGTCAGGTGTGAGAAGCTGCGGTGCTGTTACTAACAATATAGGTAGCTGTTGATACCTTCATGTTTGATTACAGTCTCAGTATCGTGATAGACCAAATACTTCGTGTTGTGATAATTTAGTTTGTGTTGTCATTCATACATATACACACGCACGCACCTTTTTGCACTCAAATGGTATTGAGGTCAGTTAACGATATGCGTACCATAATACATAATATAAATCAACAAAATATGCTTATGAATAGTCCACGTACTAGTTTAGTAGATATAGACCTACTTCACCCAGAGAAGATGAAAGATGCAACACGCTGACAAAAGCAAAAGCATCAGTTAAGTGTCCAGAACGCAGACTCTTTTGTTGTTTTCGCTTTTGGTTTGTATTAAGGCTTTGAGCCGGTTGCAAAATTATTTCACTCATAGCACGACTCGCCAGGTTATACGACAGGAGGAAAGCTTAACACCCGTAGGGCTAGGAGTGATTGTGTTTAGGAGAACTCTCCACCTTCCCTATGCTCGTGTTCGACATTGCTAGATCCTCTGTACACGCTGAGCACTTCCATGGGTGAAGACGAGATCTGATCAGTTATCTCCCGTTGTAGACCCCAAGCCTGCAGCCGAGGAGCCGTGTATGCTGGAGCCGTGCTATGACCACTACGAGTTGAGGGCCGTGGGGCTCACCACGTGTAGCAGGAGCTGTCTGGGAGGTAGGGTCCGGGAACAAGACAGTCAGGCCCCCGTTCCACAGAACAATTATAGCGCTACGAGAGTCTTATATTAGCTTCATGTTAACGTATGAGAGTTACGACTCGTAGCGCTACGATCGTTCTATGGAACAGGACCGTGGTCGTTAATAAGTACAAGTTGAATGTCTGTTGAGATGTGACATAAGTCATAAGCTCCAAGGGTGCTGTAGTTTAATATTGTCTTTTAAAACTTATTTTACTTGCCGGAATATGCTTCAACGTACTACAATTTGCAAGAAAAAAATGTCATATACAGTATCTGTTGATTAATTTCATTTAAAGAATCATTTCCAGACGAACATTTTCAATAAGTGATAATTAAATAACAATATCGGAGCTAAAACATAAATCTCACTTCCATGATTGTAGAGGTTGTCTTGGATTCAAAGAACCAGCGGCACGAGTGTCGAATTTAAAGGAATGTAATGCTTTCGTTTGCTAAAGGAGGATGTTATATATCAGACGGTTGTTTCCCCTAGGAACCCAGGAGACCCTGCTCGAGTGTATCCACAGGGAGAACGGTTCTATCGTGGCGGAGGAATATTGTGAGAGAGCAGCTCAGGTGCCTATAGAGAGGAAGGTTTGCAATGACTTCCCGTGTCCGCAGAGGTATGTGTAGCCACCTGTAGGTACGTGTAGCCACCTGTATGTACACGTAGCCACATGTGCACAGCTATGCTCCAGATACAAGCTCAACGACTGATTCACGTGTAAGGACACACTGGGCAAGGATACACTGGTCATATGTTTCAGAGGACAGTACACGGTGTGTTGCACATATGGAGAAGTTTACTGTCGACGTCATTATCGTTGAGGTCGAAACAAAAAGAAATCTGGGCCGTCATTTACCACAAATCAAATATAGTGCTAAAAGTTACTTCCATATTATTAAATACTTTAGGGGTGATATGTAGTCAGCATGGATTAACTTGTTGATTCTTGATTACAGAAAGCTATTCTCGGTAAAGTGTGTGATTGGATCATGCATAATCGTGTAAGGTTTCATACGTTGCATTGAATTATTTGAGACTTCCTGCTATCGTCGATCACAAACATGTAGCATCCGAGAATGTCAGAAACACACGAGGAATTCAAAAGTTAACCAGAGCAATATATATTTAACCCAATAATTGCCAGTCACAAATTAATCTCCATAATTAGCATTGTTAACGTTGAAGAAACCACGTGCATCATGCGTTTGACATTATAGTTGGAAGCCCAAATGTTTGTGTTTCATTTTGACGCCCTTTGTAATGATGTGAAATTTGCCAATATGCAAGTACAATGCTGGAGGTTTGGTACGCCATCCAACAGCAAGCAGATGGTACGCCGTGGTCTCCGTTGCATTGAAGTGGTTCCTGAGAACCCACAGTATGGAGAAATCCACCCACAAAGAACTGCCATGGAAACAATTACGGCTGTTTTAGGATGTGTGTAGTTTGGCCTAATCAACTCCATATTGGCTACAATGACTAGCAGCGTTAAAATACCTGCCCTATTGTTAAATGTAGTTTTTGAGTGAGAAGTCTACTAGGAATTTGATGCATTGTTCCGAGGAGATTTGGTCTTTGAGTGCATACTCTGTGTTACTACAAGGGCCAGGAACAGGTTCTTATTTGTGTGCCTTCAAATAGCAATCTCATTAAAAATCATATAAAAAGTTGCTGCTATATTCAATGTATTTTTATAATAGTATGTTCGCATTGAATTATAATGTTGATAATGTTCTCTGAATTCACAATAAATTCATAGTTTATTTCCTCATTTTCCACACATTCGTTTCACATTATTTAAAAACCAGTAGATAACCAGGAAGTTGAATCTTGTCTCGTATTATGGGTTTCACAACACTTTAATGTTCTCTATTTAGGATTGATGCAGATAGTTGTCATGACTACATAACGTTTGCGCTAAGAATGATGGAACACTACTTTCTTACCAAATTGCTTGTACTAGAAATGTCATGTTATACATGCCACTGACAGATCGCCCTACCAAGCCGTACACGATTTCTATCCACCATTTCAACACGTTCAGCTCTCACCCATTAGAAAACAGATTACTCCTATGTATTTAGTAATGTTCTGTTCTCTCGACAGGTGGCGCATTGGTGACTTCTCCACGTGTTCCAGCACGTGCGGAGGCGGGGTCATGGCTCGGAATGTCAAGTGTATACAAGAGTTCGCCCTGGGCCCCGAGAACGTGCTGCAGCTTCCGGATATCATGTGTCAGAAACCAGTTCCTGAACGGGAGCGGAAGTGTAACATACAGGACTGTCCGGCGGACTGGGTTGTCGGCGAGTGGGAATCGGTCAGTTGATCTTCATTAACGTTTTATTACAGAACAGAGAAAGAAGAACAATTTGTCATTAATTTCAATTTCATGCTCAAGCTTGTATATGGAAATTTGTGAACAATACCTTGAGTTGGGCATGAAATTGTACTTCAGTAAGTTTCATAACGGCCTCCTAACTACTTAGGAGCTCCTAAACCAGTCCTAAGAGTTGTCACCTCGTAACAAGTGTTTCACGAAGACGTCACAAGTCTCATCCCTTCTTAAATCTGCATCTAACTCAGGAGGTGATAAACTGGGTCATAAAGTTAGAAGCTCCTAAATTTAGGGTGTCGTTGTGAAACGGGCTATAGCACCCACATATCGAGGAATATTAATATAATATACTTATAATACTGAAGTGATCAATATATAATTAATTTCTAATTATCACCTGAAATTAAATATAACTATCTGTGTTTTATATTACAGTGTTCTGTCACGTGTGGAGTTGGCGCCATCAGCCGGAAGGTCACGTGTGAGCGACAGTCTGGAGAGGGGAAGAAAACTCTCGTGAGAGATCGGGAATGTCGGCCTAGTGACAGGCCCCAGTCGGAGAAACTATGCAACCAAACCGTGTGCCCAGAAATTAAAATTAAATCACAAGAATTACGATTTTTTCAGTTAAACAAAATGAGAAAGGTTCGCTTAGTGATTGGCTCCAACGCTGCAATCCTGCCTGGAACTTCAGTGATAATCAAATGTCCAGTTAAAGGATTCAACAAACGCAAGTTGGAATGGTTCAAAGATGGCCACCGGATACGCAGAGGTCGACGGGTAAATGTGTCCAAGAAAGGAAACCTACGTATTCGTAAAGGACGTTCGGACAAGGACAAAGGCATGTACTCCTGTAAAGCTGGAGATTCCACAGCCAATTTGACTATTGTGTTCAGTAGTGTACTCGACCTTCTCAGACAAACTGTTGTCAGAGAAAAATACCTCTTAGGATATTTATCAGACGGTTCTCATGCCGTGAATTCAGCATTATATAAAGACCCTTTCGATAGGAAGAAGAAGTCGCTGCAGATTGTAGTCAGTGAATGGACGCCATGTACTGTGGCGTGTAATGGCGGCATCAGAGAAAGGAACGTCAGCTGTGAGATAATCACCAAGGATTATTTCGAGGCATTTCCCCTCAGTGTGTGTAGAGACGCCAAGTTGCGGGTACCTCCTGGGAAACAAACCTGTAATGAAGATCCATGCGTGAAGTGGACTTCTGGAAACTGGTCAGAGGTTAGTATAAAATAATAGAAAACAAAGGACACTTTACTTTCGTAAGAATTTACGTATACTGTGTGTTATTGTTAACGTGTTTGTTACTATTGACGTGTATGTTTCCGTGCTGCATAAACAGCTGTGTTACTATTGACGTGTATGTTACTATTGACGTGTATGTTTCAGTGCGGCATTGACAGTTGTGTTACTATTGACGTGTATGTTACTATTTATGTGTATGTTTCAGTGCGGCATTGACAGCTGTGTTACTATTGACGTGTATGTTACTATTGACGTGTATGTTTCAGTGCGACATTGACAGCTGGGTTACTATTGACGTGTATGTTACTATTGACGTGTATGTTTCAGTGCGGCATTGACAGCTGGGTTACTATTGACGTCTATGTTACTATTGACGTGTATGTTACTGTTGACGTTGATGTTTCAGTGCGGCATAGACATCTGTGTTACTGTTCGAGTGTATGTTAGTATTGAAGTGTATGTTTCAGTGCGGCATTGACAGCTGTGTTCGCGAGAGCTATGCGGTCCACAGGCGCAGGGTGAAGTGTTTGAGACTGGACAACGCTCAGGACGTTGACGAGAAGTACTGCAACGTCAGCCGCAAACCCATCGCACTCAGCGAGTGCCCAAATATCCACTGCAAGGCCATGTGGAACGTTTCGGAATGGTCACATGTTAGTACACGGCGTCAATTTCAATCATCAAATTCATATTTATGTTTTATTCATAATAGAATACTAATCTAATATGACTTACATGTATACTATATAACGTTAATGAAATAGCCTGATTTCAATTAAGGAAGACTAAATATTAATTAAAACTATATCTGATCAAGGCTATTACATATAATGTATTATCCAACATATGGTTCAAGATAACTCATGACATCATGACATAAATATCGTATTTTGAACAGTAGTGCATAACACCTTGAACGATTTTCATTGGCTAGTTACATGGCTTGCATCACAATTTTCCCACACCTGTCATCGTGATAGACGGTTTCATTGGTTGGTACGGTCGGGACGGTGGAAGGATGTATTCATCTGCCACTCCCTATTTGACTTCCACATGAGAATACGTTTGAATTTCCGTTCATAAGTGTGTTGGATAAAGAAATTAACACATGATTCCAAAGTTAATATTGACTTTGGAATCACTCGTGTCGTAAAATCAATATGACACACTAGCTCGTGTATTAATCTCTATTTCGTATACCCAAAGCTTGATATTTTTGTATAGTTTACAGTGTATGAGAATTGAATGAACATCAAACACACTCGTGTAGTAATTAAACTTTTTCGGTTCGTGAAGCCTCTTTAGAATGTCTAGAAATCTTTCCATGGAGATATCGCCGAAGACGGTCTAGACCAAAGATCAAATAAATCTAATCCACATTAGTTTATAAATCTGACTGATGATGTTACGTCGCTTTGATCAACCGGTCATACTGAATCATTCGTAATAAAAGGCGCCGGTATTAGATTAATTCAAGGTTTCACGATGTCTATCGCTGTAATTTACCGTTTTGTCATGTTGTTTAATATTCTGTGTGAGTTTAAGTATTGATACAACTTTTCTTTGCTAGCATGGCAATACGTATAAAAGAACATATTAACATATTTATAATTTCTTTTACGTATCTATATTTAATTCGCTTTCGGAAAAGCATATCCACAATAATAATGTGGAGAGGATTTAATATCGGACAGTGTTTGATGAGATTCCACGAGTACACTAGAAACTACCGTCATGAAAGTATACCAGAAGGTAACATAATTAACAGAATGTTCCTAATGGTAAAATGTCTTATTTAATGGCCGTACAAGGAAGATGTATTGTTAGAAACAAAGATGTATTGTTAGAAACAAAGATGTATTGCTGATCAATGACGTATGAAATGATCTGTTGAGCATACACTACATTTAAATACAATTGGTAACTATGTACTTTAAAACTCCGTAAAACATACATTTACGATAATAATAAGAAGAAGAAGAAGAAGAAGAAGAAGAATGTCAACATTCAAATACATGCTCTGAAACATGCTCACTGTGCTCCATTATTACCCCGGCCAATTGATCAATGTGTACTTCTTTCACCTTCTCAACGCCCTGGGGAGTATACAACCCAAGCTGCCAGTTCGGGGGGCTAGAAGGTTTACATGCAAAATTTCCATATCATCCTACCGGTATTAAGATAACACTTCACGACCTTTTCTGTATTGAGGTAAATGGGACGGACTACCGTACGCATTACTATTTCTAGATATAATTGTTCCTAAACCATTACCTTTTTACCTTTGCTCCGTCCACAGTGCCTGGCGGAGTGCGGGGAGGATGGCTTTCAGAGCCGGATGTTGACGTGTATCTGGGACTTCACTGGTCGACCAGCAGGACGGGGCTGTGAGAGACTCAGGAGGCCAGTCGTCACACAGGAGTGCCGTGGACGCAAGTGTTCAGACAGTATGTACACACACATGCGTGGTACTCCTCGTACTTGTATATAACATTAAGATGTCTTGCTAGCTGCGCCTATCAAAATAAAGTAAGAATCGCCAGACATCAGCAAATATATCTCTACATCATCCGAGTATGAGCTATGTCATTGTTTTAAGTGTTAAAGAACATCCCAACTTCATCCACTGTTCCGTCAATAACAATCTATCACACCTTTCTTGTTCTGTTTTCAGAGTGTGTGGACGAGTCCGACTACTGCAGCATCGTGAAACTGATGAGACTGTGTCGGTTTATTAACTTTAGACAGAAGTGTTGCGCTAGTTGTACAGAAGAGAGCAACGAGTCATGACACTATGTCCGGTATTGATACGGGTCAGTTGAAGATGAAGAGCCTTGCCACCGGGGAGACATACACCGAGATAATCGTGATAGTCCTAATTGTGATGAACACTGATTACTTTCCAAATATTAGTTGTTTTCCATGACAATGACGGGTAGACTGTCATCATAGATATCGGTGTGATACCCCGTAGGATAGTTACGTCATGCAAGTCTGGCTGTAGGCCTAGTGCAAATGAAGCCGAATGATTGCTCAAGGGAAAGCCAGAGAGCGACTGCAACCATTCATCAAGATGTTGACTAAATATCTGGAAACATTTCGAGGAAAATCTTCTTGACGTCTGACCAGTGTACAGAAATGTTCCTTCTCACCCATCGAATTACGATCCAAAAGGAACGATTTCACGGTCAGAGTTATCATGATGACTTCCTTGACAACCATTTTGATTCCACATCAGCCCTCCACTGCCACGTCATGACAACAGGTCGGAAAACGTGTAGAACGTGAACAAATCCTGTGTTCTACGTCACATTACCTCATCTCTACTCGTCTCGTGGGATCATCATGTCCCGTGTTCTTTGTTCGTGTTACATATGTGTTCCTGCATTTCAAAGACAGCTTTCTGGGCTGTCTCTGTGGTGTTGTTCCTCCCAGATCTTTGACGAGAGCCATTGCATGGCTTAGATTATATCCAGAAGACCTTGTTTGTGTACCAGCCATGATACTATAGTTATTTATTATTAATATACACCAATGCACATCATCGGCATTGTACTAGGAAGATTGTATCTCGAATATTAATCGTGTATATTAACGTAATACAAGTACTTAACTTCCAGAATCGTTGTAATTCAACAACAGAGTAATCAATAATTATTATTCGTCTCCATTCAAATAGTCGGTACTTCACGAAAATAGTTATTAAGTCAATTAACAAACTATCGTGTAATTAGTGAACATACCTTGATTGCATTAAATATTAATTCTGTAGATATTTGTTATAATTTTATTAACTTTAAGGACATTATTCTGTAAACAGCTCACTCTTGTCATTAACCAGCAAGGTTATAATGTTTTCGTGATTGGCATTATACTCCATAATAAGTTATGAATGTACATGTATTATATGTATATACAAGTGTTTAAAGGTATAACGAAGCATGCGTGCGTTTTCTCAGCGATTTTATATAAGATGTGAATTCGAATGATGTATCCCAATTTGATCATATTGCATTCAATTAGAATTATGTGTTCAAAGTCTCAACGCTGTTCTTCATAATTAAGGGGAATGTAGAGCCTTTGAAGATATTAATGTGATTAAGTATTGGAATTTGCATATACATATAATCGTTCTATTGTACCGGAAGTTACATATATATTGCATGAACTATTTACGTCATACTGTCTAAGTTTCTTACAACATTGACAACTATTTCATATTTTTATTAAAAGATTTTCTTAATAAAACTGACTGTTCTATACATACTGTTTTCGGCAGTGGAAACTTAAATAGTGAACCATAAAACAGTAAAAGTTTTTTAAATGACATTAAGAATTAAAGATTAATACAATATAGGCATACAAAATGAAATATTTGCAAAAGATTAGAAAAAAGCATACCATTATTAGTACATGTCATTGTAGCTTTCAGAGTAATGTCTTTCTTAAAGTTGTATTCTTAAAATTGTATTATTATTTTCTTGGAATCGTCTTGACACCACAGCAGAAACAATGACTACCTCTACGCGTACATTAATGTTCTTAATACGTTCTCTATGTGTACATACTCGCATGGACTTGCCCATCTTTGGATATTCAAGCTGGCATTGCATTTCAAATTCAAGCGAACAACAAATCGGACAGCTCAAAAAAATGGCTATCAATAAAACCAATGCTAACGCAATAGGATAATTCAACTAAAATTCGTCATCATAGTTTCGAATTATTATTTTATCCTAGTATTACGTTTAATCACGTCTTTTGAGTATCATGTCCCGCGAGTGTGTACGGTGCAGATGACCGGAAGTGTATAGTCCCTCCGTATAATATGCGTAGTGTCTGTCTAGCCATGTAGCGGATCTGTGTGACCACGTGACTGCCGTCTAACAGTGTGAGTGTGTGTGGTATGTACAGTTCATGATGTAGACCATTACTCGACGTCCATAAACCAAAGTGTACAGAGGAATAGCTTTTAATTTATGTCAACAATATTCCACTGGAATAAATAATCCAACAGTGTTCTACTGTGTTTTCATTTCTATGACAAGAAATACTCCACGTGTGACATGATGCAAATGAATATAGCTTTGTGAAAGTAATGTCTAATAAAAATAAAGTCTTCGTTGGTTTCCTCTACACTACAATGTTAGAGAGTACGGGAAACCAACCAAGATGTCATTTCTAATAGTTTGACTACAAAATTACAAGAAAAGAGTCATATTTGAGGACAGTTATTACAATGAGCCTCGGTAAGTATCCAATGGTAAAGAAACCAAAATACAGAAGTATGCATCCGTGATATGTAGAACAGAACTCTCGTAGATGACTATAAAGCATACTGTAGGCATTCACAGTTAACAATGTCTAGACAACTACTAGAATACGTTCTACGTTGTGTGGCAGCAACAAGTTGTAGGACACTTCTAGTATTGGTATTGTGGCAGCAACGGGCTTTCATTAGTTCACCTTTATTAAGTTCCTGTATCCACCACCGAGGCTATTACTTGTGTTTTTAATGTAACGCGGTAACCAGACATATAGAACATAATAGAATAATAATGTGAATGTAAGCAGGTGTGGGTAACTGTTATACAATGAATCCTGTCAGTGACTAAATGAATCCTGTCAGTGGCCATAACTATGTATAATAAATCAACGTACAGGACCACACATCGACGTCACCAATTATACTCAACAACATTAATTAAGGGTCAGTAGCCTTTTTGGACATGCAATGTATACATTTAGCTATTTACTATTTTAACAACGAAGAATGTCCAAACATCTACAGGCTCCGGGTATCCTACTCTTCAAGGACTTTCATTAGAAGAAGAATAGGACCAGATTCCCAAATTTCGTATGCGGTACTGACAACTGGTATATCCGTTCAGATCTTAGTGGACCTGCCGGCGTGTACGGATGTAAGCGGTACCTCAGATAACATGGATAGTGTTCGTCATGTAGAGCCATATATGTCATTGACAGTGCTTTGAATTTGATTCTCTGATCTATTGGTAACCAATGAAGATGTCTTAACACTGGCGTGATGCGGTCGTTATATTTTGTTCTGCTGATGACACGGGCGGTAATTTTCTGAACTCTCTGTAGATGATTTACAGCACTAGAATGTAGTAGCAGTTTTATAGATAATGGATGTTTGGCTAGTCAACAGATCCAGTCCCTTGAAAGTCATACAAAATACAGTATTAAGTTTAGATCCACTATAAGCATGGACGTGTTTAATGAGCGGCATCTGCGTTTTCTCAGACGAATAAATTAATTCCGTAAGTGTGACATATTTCAGTATTCTTTTCAAAGTTAACATTTTTAATGTCAACCAATAAAATATCGTGGTTATATAGATGGGGAACTCGAAATCGTAAAAACTTAAATAAAAGTCCACGTCGTTCAATGGACGTGATGACTTTAACAGAAACAGTGAGCAAGATAAAGCGGAAACGAAATAAAGTCATGACACGTAGAATAATCTATTGACATTGTAACTACAGTCAATGGAGAAATTACAGAAATCTGCAAGCTTTCGTGTAGAACGGGAAACATTACATGTGATAAATTGTCCAGTTAACTGGCGGCTTGCGATCTTATCTCTCTGATTGAGGCCTTGCTTCACAGAGGGCTTGACTTTTTTCTGACCCAATTCTTACATAATAATTTATTTTCAAATTTATCAAACATCCTATCAACAGTAGTGTATGTTCGCTGTCGAGATTGTGCGATTCTATCAGCGGGCGATATGTTGTTAAATTGAAAATAGGCTCTTGCAGAACAAATGGAGATAAAATGCCTGTTCAGGTTACAAGAATAATATTAGTGACATAGTGAAGGGCATTGACTTCCTATTTGTTTCGTTTCACTTAAAGATGTATACAGCATGAGGTAAAACAATTAGTTTTGTGACAAAACTATGAGTGTGTGTTTGGATAAATAGATTTATCTTTATTCATATGATAGTCGCTATGTGGCTGTAAATGACTTGGCTTGGATTATTCAACATTGGAAATAGACGTTATTTGGTATTAACTATTATACTGGTACATATTCAGTCAATATTAAATATATGGGTATCTGATTCATGTGAGTTTTTTGCCATAAAATATATTTATACTGCAACGTACGTTATTTTACTTAATTGATTTCACATTAATTCCATATAGAAACTCCCAGCAGAATGTTTTAAATATCATTATCAACGAGTTTTAATGAAATTGACATACATCCAAAACATGTCGTCGTTTTATTAGTTTTATCAACGAGTATTGATTTGTTGATATCGAAAGATACGTGGATAAGATCATATCTACCATAGTCCTACATTTAAGGAACTGTATAAAAGTGTTCCTGTGAAGTCAAAGAAAAAGTAATGTTGGAAGTCAATACTTACAATTAATTTAAATTAAAATGAAAACATCCATGATTGCCAAATGAACAATAGCATTAAATAATTATTTAATTTCACTACGTAACTTGTTTATTGTGGAAAATGTCAGACCATACAAACGCAGTTTCATTCAAGATAGCAAAATTGGTAATAGTTTACGTACGCTTCCAATACCGAGTTCTTCTTCGTTTCGAGGATGAAAGGTATTCCACGCAATTAGAGTTACTTCCCTTATCAAAACACGACTTCATGAAGTGTATGCATCTTTTTTCTCAATATGTCACTTGTTGCATACAATTCCAGTGATGAAAGCGGTCAGAGTGATGCAGAAGATGACGGTCAAACAAAGCATGTGTCAAAAATCACAACTACAACAGTAACGGGCGGTGAAACGGATAATGTTATCGGTGTCAAATCTACAAATAATGGCAGCTCGCTTCCAGTTCCAGTCCCATCTGTGAAAGCGTCCCAGACAACTTCTGTGGAGACTGACGGCTCTGTCGTCGATTTACTCAAAGGTGCCACGTCACTGCATAAACATAGCAACTCTTTTAAGGATTTACTATAGTTACACATTGCTAACTGACCACTAAACGAATGGCAATGGCTGAATATTTGCAAATTCAATTATTGACATTAGCATGCCACGAAATTGGGTTGCTCTTCCTGATCTGAACATATATGCATAGGCATTCATTTTGTATCACTAGTACTAAGGTATCTAACATCTCTAACGAGTAATCAACACTGGTCAGCTGGTGGGTCAATCAGGATTTGCAATCGTATCCTCGTAAAACACCAGACATCAAATTAAGCAGAAGCATGCAAGCCAGATATAACACATATAACATCTAATAATCATTTGAGGCCCTGTCTACCATACAGTAAATGGCCGTGTAGGTCGCACTGAATCTGGATACATGTAAATCAAGATAAACTATAGATATAAAACTGATTTAAGAAAATCACAGTATATATCATTTGTGGCCAGGTCTGCCAGCACCCAGGGACGGGGAGGAAGAGGGCGTGGCTGAAGACGAGTTGGAGGAAGAGGTCAAACCCAAACCACAGCAGATTTCTGATGCCCCGAAGCCTCCAGTCAAGAGGGCAAAGCAAACGGTCAAGATCACCATCCCAAAACTAAGACAAGTACGTATTGACACGTGTACAGCATCGTCAATGTCACAGTTTGGGGTAGCTCTAAATTCCACTATCCTCTGCTGACCATAAGCTACTTTTTGTATTGGTATCGTCTTCCCTGACAATACCCATATAAAAACTAGCTTATGGTTGGCAGGGAAGGCTAGATGAATCTCAAGCTAAGTTTTGGGGGTGTTATGCCAAATATCGGTACTTGAGATAACTGCTGCATCATTACAGACACTCTTGACTGGTGTTTTGTTTTCCATTTTCACAGTTATTCTATCTTTTATGATTATGAATAGTCTTATGCCCATACTTTGTTATAAATAATATAGTCTGTGTAATAACGATGATGATAATAATAATAATAAGTGTATTTATAGTCATCTATGTTCATCAGGATTCTGGAGATGAGGATGAGGAACCAGTTGTAAAGAAAGTAAAAGTTACAGAAAGTGGACAGGTAAGTGGAATCTCTGATATGATAATGAATTATTCTGTATTAGGGCTAAAACAACTACCAGATTTTCCTAGTCGACTAGTCGTTTAGTATAGTCGAGTAGTATTCGACTAGTTGCCTCAAACGTATTTGCGACGATTGCATTCAATATCGTATGTATTTTAATTCATTTAACAAATCAATTACATAGGCGTAATCATCTTATTTATCTTCCTTGATTATAATTAAACTACCCTCTCCCAAATTTCAGTTTTACATGACAAGTACCGTAATGGAATCTGCGTGACATTAGATAACTAGCATTGTCCTGCGTCCAAATCAAAATGCTCACGATGTTCAACGAACCGAAAGTTCAGCGTTCAAGAAATTCCTGTGCACTAACCCATATATGCTATGTGCGTCAACCTATGCATTATGGTATACCATGCATGCAATTAGCACGCACTTTGGACAGATTGTAAACTTTCATTTTGAGCATGTATCTACGATCCGATGTTGCTGTTTTTACATGGGTACTGTTAATTACTGCAGTTATAAATAACAAATGCACATGTATGCGCAAAATGTATTTGAACTCAATCTGTCAACAGCTAATCAATGGTATACAAGCAAATAGCCCGACTAGTCGACTACATCTCATAACAGTCGTCAACTGTCAGCTATCACAACTAATCGTTGACTACTCGACTAGTTCTTTTAGCCTTATTCTGTATCATTATTTTGGTTTGGCATAACCTGAAAATATATTAATTACTGTACCACCCAGTTATTAACCCACAATTGAAGACAGTTCAGAATGTTGTACGTGAATTACCTATAGCTGAACAAATCATTATTTCATATATTGTATGTGTTATCAATGATCATTATTACGTCTTGTGACATTTCAGGGGAAAAGGGGACTGTTTGCATTGTTACCAGAACCTGTGCATGCTGTGAAGAAAGAAGCCAATAGGATCCTCATCCCACATACATTATCTAAAAGGCCACAGGCCAAGATCTCCAAACCTAAACCTCCCTCAGCAGTGAATGAGAAGTCAGACTCTGGTAAGGATGAAGGGTACTCTAAACGGTACACAGCTTTCGGTGGTTTGACTGGTTACGACTCGGACAGTGACGAAGATGAGTCCTCAGCTCCAATCAATTTCTTTTCGCTGGAATCTCAATCGGATAAGTCTGCGACTCAGACAGTGTCATCCAATCCTGACGTTGAAGACCCTGAGTCCCGACTTACAAGTAGCAGCAGTGTGTCCAGTGACTCACAGTTAGAGGAGGTATCCTCAAAAACGGTCCCAGTGCCGTCGGCAGTGGACGACGTTGAGCTGCCAGCCGTCGTGAGTCACGTGGAGGACTCTGGTGCATCGTCTGCTGAGGCTGAGTTGCCGTCTGTTTCCTTTGAACTGCCCACAGATCAGGATGCTCCGCTGTCGTTCAAACCGAACCTCACTCAGCAGAACCTGCTGTCGGCCGCGGCTGTGAGTTCACGATACCACTACTATCAACCGACCCATTCTTCATATCAACCAGCATTGGACACCATCCAGGAGCCACAAGTTGGTACTTTGTAGTTGAATTGATCACCATGATCACCCAATACTGTCAACCTTGACTATTCTATCTTTGTACTATCAGCATTGCCATGATGTCACAGTACACTGTTTATTCTATATTATTCCTCGGGTTCCAATTAATATCTTTATGAAGTGCTGTCTTTCTCTTTAAATTACTTATTAAGAATCTTTTTGTCTTTTGATATCAATCTACCTCAGAGTTGTGTTAATGTTACTTAAATATAAACATGTGTTGATACAGTTGACCCCCATTTGTCCGGACTTCAGACATCCAGTTCCCTCGCTATCTCCACAGTTTTATATGGGAACCAATATCTTCCTACATAAAACAACTCAGATAACCGGATTTTCGGTTTCCGTTTCCGGTCATTGTGTGTGCTAAATTCAGACATCTGGAAATTTATTTACGTTACGATATTACTGGGAACACAACCGTCAGCATAAACGGAGGTTGACTGTATATTTAATGACAATAATAATAATAATAATAATAATTGAATTTATGTAGCGCATCATTCACAATAAGTGTTGACGTGTTGATATATTTTATTTCAAGACACTCAACTAAGATTATCTCTAGATATTTGATATTTATCGTTGTCCAATAGCAAATATTATTACTTGTATAGAGACACATGTATGTCAGGCTACATTGTGTGTTGCAGTCGACAGAACAAAGTGACGATGTGTATCTGCCCGATGAGGAAGTCAGCAAGTATATGCAGGATGAGCAGGTGATGGCTCCACCAGTGATAGTGTACTGTTACACAGGACTGAATGTTCTTACTTCCCCACCAGTGATAGTGTACTGTTACACAGGACTGAATGTTCTTACTTCCCCACCAGTGATAGTGTACTGTTACACAGG
>JAUTBT010011227.1:0-24056 GCA_032361225.1 Lepetodrilus schrolli
TAATTGTTGTCGCATTTATGTCTAAAAGCTTGAGGTCGCATTAAATTAGTGACGCATTAATTTCCTGACTTACAGTACTAGTAGTACTACATGAATACATTTGTATAAACGTAACGCAAATGTTATTGTGTAATTGTGTGTAGTGAGATTGAGCAAGAGAGTGTGTGTGGATATGTGTGTGCATGATTGAATTAGTTTTGAAATATGAAATTATTATTTCAAGGGATACCATGTATAATAATACAATATAATGTGATGTTTTTTATTGTATGAATAACCAATGTTGGAATGAGTGCATATATTAATTTATATTTATTCGAAGTTCATCTACTTTAAATCAGAATGTAAGTTCATGTAGCGATGTTACCGAATTTTACAGATACAATCGAACTGACTTATAGAGGTGACCACTGGAACAATCCAAATTGAAAATTCTATTGTTTCTCATTTGCAATTAAGCTTACACAACTTTATTGATCTATAGAACATTAGGCTGTAATAGTATAACACGCACACACGCACGCACACACACGCACGCACACACACACACACACACACACACACACACACACACACCAATGATACCGCAATGGTAATATTGGCTTTATTGCTTCCGGTTTAGCATTCGTTGACTTTCATGTGATAAGAGGCTTCTACTTCTCACTCGGGATGTACAGCAGAGAGCAGATACACGTGGATGACAAAGATTATCCGTATATTCTCACCATTGGTATGCGAGGTAGGTATTTCATGGATTCGAAATAAGAAAATGCAGGTTTTGGGAGAGTAATTATAGTGGTATTCTTAATAAATAGTCATTATGGTTTATTCTTGTTGAAAAAATAATATATCCGTAGGCAATGTACTAGGAAACCAGCTAAACACGAGGAACACGTGACTAGATATTTACAGATAAATACCTTTAATGCTTTCATTTTGTTTTCTTCACATATATATATATATATGAATGTACATATTATGCTCCCTGTAAGTTCCCTAGTGAATCATGAGGCGATGGAGCCCCTATTGGTATGCTCAAGGTGTATGTTTTAAACTTGCTACACCGTATTTTTCAGGGCATCATGATTTTGCCATTTATCCCGGAAGTGCAATCGAGGTGCAGAAGGATTGGTTGACCTCTAATGGGGTTATTCACGTGATCAATCACGCGGTGTTACCATACTACTTTAAGAAGTACATGCTGATTGGCTAACTGTACGACAATGCATGCAATATTGCAATAATAAATAGACGGCCAGTAACGCAAAGTACTAATTTTCAAATGCTAAAATTAGATATCGGAAAAAGGACAGACATACATGACTGTCATGATCAATGCAGCCATGTGGCATAGCCAGGAGTGAAATAAAGTGCATGCCCACATGTTACATAGGGGGGGGGGGGTGAGATCAAGAGAGCGAAGAGAGAGAGAGAGAGAGAGAGAGAGAGACAGAGAGAGACAGAGAGAGAGAATTTAATCAATGGAATAACTTTTGTTATTGTAGAAATATTTAAACTTTTGGACATCGTGTAACTGTCATATGGTTATATCCAACACAATATTAATATCTCAACAATATTTATTATGAAAAACGAATTAGGAAGCCAACGATCCTGTTGAAGACATGGTCATATACATGGTGGAAGATGAAACATTTCCCTATCACTTTACACGTGGAATGTACAATACATTCCCGACTTGACATTGGGTGAACACATCAAAAACGTAGAATACTACATGAAAGAACATAGTTATTGAGCAATGCAATTAATATTTGCAATTTTAGAAAAATCAAATAATCAAATAATCAATGAACCTCTATTAACTAGTTTATTAATCTCCCGATGGATCACAATTAAATAATCGTAGTACTTCATGTATATACAAAAGTCTGAAAATGTGGACTTGATACGAATGTATACTCAGCCGTCGTAAAGGCTATAACACTTACGTGTTCACGGGAATGGCATCGGGAAATATAATATGTAATGGATGTCCAAACTGCCATTTCAAAGGCAGAAAGTGTATGTTTTCGTTCATACAGAGTAGCCGCCCCTGCTTTCGTTATACCTATGGACGTTATCCGTGATACTAATGGAAGTTATTCTTGATACCTATGGACGTTAGTCGTGATATGTATGATTATTATCTATTATGCCGATAACCATCAATCATGATTGGCGTTTATATTACCCACGTATATATACAAAAGTAATGATAGCTAACTGTAATAGATTGTACCTTCCACAAATTGCATGTGCAATTTGGAACAGATAGAAAAAAAACGTAAGGTTCTTATAGAAAAAAAGGGAGACAACTGTTGTATTACGTCACGTAGACAGATACGTAACCCAATAGAAAATGTTTATACCAATGAAGACTAGAGGAAACACTACTCGGGCAGCCTTGTCTATTTTACTAACACTATTTAACCCCAAGGCATTCCGAACATGTTTGTTGAACTTCGTGTTCCGCTTGTCCATTAGACAGTTTCCGAATAGAGACAAGCAATGGAAGAACCGGTTGCATCTTTTTGTGTTCAGGATATCTCGACCTTGGATATAACTCTCATCCTCGATCTGGAAATATAGACAAATGCATGCTTGAAATCAATAAATAACGTATACTAGATACAGTTTTTACGGAATAATTTACATTAATTACATACGGATCAACGCATAACGGCCATGCCAACGGTTCGCAAATACAATATTACCGTATCATATTATTCGTGATTTGTTGCATAATAAGAATTATTTTAATAGCCTAGATTAACCTGAAAATTCGACATTTAGCTATGTTCTCAACAAATTGCCTGACATGTGCAAGACGATAATATACATTAGCTTAATAACACACCAAAAACATATGTTGGTTGTCCTGCATAGGAATCCTCCATGAGACCAGATGTGAAGTGTTCTATAGCCAGTATAGGCCTACTATTATGATCCGGATGGATCCGTAATACGGATGTCAGATATTTGTTGCTGTGTAAAATATACCACGAAGAGGTGCAATCTGGCCTCTCTGAGGAAAACATGTTAACTTTAAATACGAGTTGCATTACACACCAATGGGTAGTAGTATAAAGAGTTTGTGCGAAGCATTCGGAAGAGTGTGTGCGAGCTTCTCACCTCTGATTCAACCTCATCGTCACTCATCCTCTCCCGGTCGTCCGTGTTGTATTTGGTGAAGTAGTGGACGGCAGCGAACTGGACGATGGACGCCATAACGAACATGAAGCACATTATGACGTACAGGTCGAGGGCGGTGTAGTAGGCCACGTGAGGCATGTCGTCCTGGTTCTCCAGCGACAGGAACGTCATCGTCAGAATCGTCGTCGTACCTTTCAACCAGGCAATCGAAATCATATAGATCATGACGTGTTACGATCGTGATATCGATGAAGTAAACAAATAGGCCGTGAACACATTTCTGATTACATATTTTTCTGATGGACCAGGCCTATGTTAGCGCTACGATTATCCTGTGGAAGGGTTATCCTGAATATTTGCATGTTGTTTGTTTATAGTACATATTTCTATTTCGCTAATTATATCAATTTCTCTCTCTCTCTCTCTCTATCTCTCTCTATCTCTCTCTATCTCTCTTTCTTTCTCTCTCTCTCTGGATCAGATTGCATTCAATTGACCATCTGGACACCTTGAGGAGTATGCAACACACACTAGCAGTGCTGCTTTTACGGACATAATTTGAAGGTTTATCATTCAAATTAACAACCCCCCACCCCCTCCTCCCCTCCTCTCATCAACAGATTTATTTGGAACAGTAACGACATCTCTACTATGACATTTTCATAATCATCTTCAGTACTCTGTTTTGGTATGCTTTCATAGTGTATGTTTTCCATGTTAGTGTATCCAATTCTTGTCGAGCTGTCCAACCTTTTTCGGCATATTTGACTGTGGACCGAACTGTCTAAAATTCGTCCATTACTCACCTAGTGCTATCCTGTCTGACGTGGCCTCTCTGTTGATCCAGAAGGACACCCAGGACAGGACGACCAGCAAACAGCAGGGCACGTACACCTGGATCAGGAAGTAGCCCGTGTGTCTGCGCATGTGGAAGTACACGGTCAGGATGGAATGGACGGCTGAAACACCGACAGCGGAAGTTTAACTGGCGTAGACATTATTAGACTGCAATGACGTTGTATTACATAATCAGAGCAACAAATGTCGAAGATTCTTCCATTTACAACACACATTATGTTACATTTAATTATATCGAATTAATCGATATTTAGTTTTCGCTCACAAGCACTTAGTAGTATAGATTAGCATTAGGATTAATAGTGAGATTCCCTGTCTTGTGATATACTTAATAAGATGTATCTCCATCTCTATCCCCCCCAAAAAAACATTAAAGGGGGCCTTTTGCACTGATGATGTTTCTTGTGATCCATACTGACACATTTATAAGATGCCACTTGGTACTTACCTCCCTTTAAATAGTTTGAAGCGTTAAGAGCAGGAAGCCCGGTGATGTCAAACTGAGACATGGTCATATCCGGGTATATAGACACCGCCTTCTGGTTGCCGTAGCGCCATATGTAAATAACGTCATCATGAGAATAACCAACTGAAATCAAATGGAAAAGTCATAATATATCTTTTTAAATATAGTAAGTGAAGTTACTCAGATAATAGAATTTACCCCACCCATTCTTCAATGAAAGAATGATTTAATTTAATAAAGTTGGCAGGCAATGACTAATGAGACATTAAGTGGATATACACTTGCATTCATCATTATCGATGCAGTAGAATTAAATGGGAATTAAGTCATTTCAATATTAAAGTATTTAAGATAATTATACATACAGCTTGAGATACGCAGAGGACATTTTTGCATATCCATGGGGAACGATTCTAAATCCATTGCGCAGTGTGCCTTGATGGTCAATCTGAAAATAGAATTACGGTAGAATATCATTAACCTGGTATTCATGATACGACTGTAAGTCATACTAAACATATCCCAAAACACAATTGTATGTAGATTTGTATCTAGTAGGAAACTAAAGTTGCTATCGGTACAGTGCATGAATTGTGGTATAGCCGTCTAGGTCGGTTATCCATTAGAGTTGCAATCAGCAAACCTCATGCAAAGGAAGATATTATATGATAAATCTGGATCAACCTACACCGAGTTTAACGGTGACCTTTGGTAATCTTAATCTCGAACTCGCAGATGGAACTTGATTTAGTCAAACTGATGACAAAATTAGTACTGTATATTATTACCATAGCGGCGTGATAAATACGTTTGTGGTTGGAATAATCTGAATGAAATAGGAATCCCGTCGATTTATCATCCGTTGTCGTGACAGATAATGCTTGTAATCTAATAAGAGGATCCATTACGAGCGGGCAGTAATCAATCACAAGATACAGGGACCAGTGTGAGATAGTACTATAGTACTGTGAGATATAGTACTATAGCACTGTGATAGTAATGCAGTACTGTGAGATAGTACTATAGTACTGTGAGATGTAGTACTATAGCACTGTCATAGTAATGCAGTACTGTAAGATAGTACTGTGAGATAGTACTGTAGTACTGTGAGATATAGTACTGTAGTAGTATGTGAAATAGTAATGTAGTACTGTGAGATGGTACCGTGTGGGCTAGTACTGTAGTACTGTGTGGGCTACTACTGCAGTACTGTATGACATAGTACGGTAGTACTGTAAGATATAGTACTGTATTACTGTGTGAAATAGTACTGTAGTACTGTGAGATAGTACTGTGTCAGCTCGTATTGTAGTACTGTGTGAGCTAGTACTGTAGTACTGTGTGATATAGTACTGTAATACTGTGTAACATAGTAATGTGGCCCCGGTGTGAGATAGTAATGTAGTAATGTGAGAAAATACTGTGAGATAGAACTGTAGTACCGTAATGTAGTATTATGAGATATCGATGTAGTACAACGAAATAGTACTGTAGGATTATCAATTCGCATTGTAGTACTACAAGATAGTACTAGGGTAATAGTCTGTAAATAACATAATACTATATTGATTTATAATTTAAAGATCTACTTTTGTTTTAAGTGATGTTGTTCTATTTAATAGTACTATTAGATCTACAAGATCCTCGCCGACAAATCGGAACGTGAATCTTGTTTGGTATCATTATAATTCGATGGAAAAGTATTTATTTCAATTATAAAGTGGACATGAAGAATAAACATAATAAACATAATAGATATGGATTGTTAGACGATTTATCGTTTTCAACATCATCATTGTTGTATAGCCACGCATGCACTTGCAGTGACAAGTATATCTATGTTTAATCTTAGAAGTGTACACCATTCTAGTAATGTTGTGCATCACGCAATTTTCAGGTATATCACTTATAAATGGATTCTTGTATTGGCTTACAAGAGAAATACTTTCAACTACATTATTCATGGTTTCGTTCCACAGAACGGTCGTAAGTCGCAAGTCGCTAGCTATGTGTATAGGAGTTACTACTCTCGTAGCGATACGATGATTCTGTGAAGTAGGATCCAGGATGTTGACTCTATACATCAATTTCGATTTATCAAAATTGCTTGTGACAAGGCTATGGTCAATTTACTTTGTTCTACTAGGTAGTTATTTAATTCCCGATAATCCTGTTCAATGTGCCATCCATTTGATGTTCCCAAATGTGTTGCCGTAAGGCGGAGCAGTGAAGGACACGTGCATTCTACTTGATAGCACTGATCGTTTAAATGCATGTCCAAACCCACCCTCGTTCCCAGGTCAGCCAAGATAGATGCCACTGAGAGGGGTTTGGTACAAAACATACGTTGTAGATCTGTTTACATCTTGCCCGCGTTTCACGACAAGATCGTAACGGTAGTCCGTGCGTATATCGAGATCTACGTAATTTCCTGTTATAGAAAAGCATAATATGCGCCTTGATTTAGACCAGGACTACAGTACGACCGTTCGTGAAACGCGGGCACGGAGGTACGTTGATTTGTTTGATTGACGGATTTTCTAGTGCAGCGTTTATATAGTCCCTTCGTGCATCCTCGAAACAAGGACCATGTGCCTACTTATAAATACATCAATGGCATATGGTCTGTGTTTAGAAGATGCACTTCATAATACAATCCATTCAAACCATTCAATGATTGTTACCTAGGCTGATTTGTTTTTGTTTTGGATTATTTTGTTTTTGTGTTTTGTTGTTGTTGTCTTGTTGTTGTTGTTGTTGTCTTGTTGTTGTTGTTGTTGTTGTTGTTGTTGTTGTTGTTGTTGGGTGTGGTTGTTTTTTGGGGGTGTGTGTTTGTTTGTTTGGTTTCGTTTTTTTCAATTTTGTGTTTGTGCCTTACCTTTGGGAGAAATATATGTTGCCGTCACTCTGAAGTCTGAAGAACTTGTTGGGCGAGGTAATGGAGTGGACGTACGATCGTCCTCCGTTCAGGAAGAAAGTGTCTGGATACCAGATTCTCTCCAGCATCTTGATACTCAGTGTCAGATTGGTGACCCCTTCCACGGTCGAGTTGAAGGACAGTCGCGTGTCCTGCCAGAACTGCCGAAAGTAACAGTCCATTGAGTATATCTGAAACAGCAGAACTGTGTCACTGAAATAATGGACTGAAACAAGCTGATGGTGTCACCTTATATTTGGCTTGAAACGGTCGCAGGACTCTCCTGTACTAAATAGGGTAACTCGAAGGTAGACATAACTACAGCCGTCAGCAATGGTGTAGTCTATGGCTAGCAATGGTGTAGTCTATGGCTAGCAATGGTCTAGGCTAGCAATGGTGTAGTATATGGCTAGCAATGGTGTAGTCTATGGCTAAGGTTGGAGATAATGTTAACGTTATGCCGTCTCATACAGGAGAGTCCAGTTCATCCAATAGCGCATGGGTACCTGGTAGGGTGAAATGGTAATATAAATATTAGTCTTCGATTATTATTTAAGCAATTACATGTCTAGATCGGTATGTTATGAATAATGCTAATGCTTGCTACCAATGTTCTTTGCACGATAAGCAGATCTGTCATTATTCAAATATATACAACATGTAGTGTGGTACATATTGTGGTACTACTGCCTAGCATTTTCTTTAGCAATATATGTCAATTATTGTGATGTCACCGAAATACTAAACCAAAACTCGTCCATATATTATTAGAAATACATCATAAATCACGTATATATTTGATATCCTAACTAATACCAATGAAAATTCAAGTTGAACATAAAGTGGAGTATGTTTCTTCTTTTAATTAAATTAAAAGTAAATGTCTGTTAGAAACTTTGACATTTGGCCGTGAACACGATGTTGTATTTTTGAAAATCAATTATTTTATCCGATGGTTTGTGATCATATGCGCGAGCTCGAGCCCTTACGGCTATATTTTAATTACATTTTCAATAATATATATATATGTCACCAAACATCAACTGATGATTCAAATAACAACCTAAATGCATATAAATGTCAATGTTAAATCTAATTTGTTCTTAATGTTAAATGATAGGCTTACTGGGCACTAGTTATTTGTTAGTTATTACATGCTACAAAACCCTGTTTAGTGCATTTACTCAAACATTATTTGCCACACTGCTCTGAAATGTGATACAGTTCTAAGAAATACGTACTTAACCAATTCCAAAATCACAACTTCGTAGGTACGCCGAATAAAACGTCTGTCTATTTAGCCTATTATTATTTTATTTCACACTTTTGCTAAATATATTGTTAAAAAAAACAACAAAACGTATTTTACTTACTATTCATTACAATTTTATATGTTTTAGTATAATTTTATTAGATAGCTAAAGACAATTATACCATCATCATCATCATCATCATCATCATCATCATGTTGCTATATTGAACTTCGTTGAACGCAGTATGTGACGTCAGCACATGCCTTTTTTCACAAAATTCCATACTACGGTTGGAGAGCGAAATTAAACTCAGGCTGACAGAAGTCCAACCGAATAATGTCATTAGAGGTTTAGAAGGATGCGCGTTAAATCTGGCATTGCAAGGTTATTCAAGCCATCCAGGAGAACCATCTCAAGAGATTGGTACCATTATCTGCAACAATATCCAAACGTTAACAGCCCACATCCGGTAGACCAAGGACTACATCTGGATAACGGGCAACGGTCTTAGAGCTTGAGTGTATTTTTTGCGTTATTTTAACGGCGAGACACTGACGACTGTCGAGGTTGTTAGGTGGTAAAATGTCACCTATGCATCAACGGGAGATAGTCTGATTTAGCGATGACATAGTGGATTCTGTTGAATCGCGCTGAAAGCAAGACCAGTGTAAAGGATGTCGTGGTAGACATGTTGCCACTAGCTGCATCAACAGGTCGACAGATTCGGTCTAGACAGCGTTACGATGTAGGCAGCCATGTCGCATACGGGGAAAACAAATATGATTAAAATACAGATGATTTTAAGGGACCAGTGGTACTGCACTGCTCTTCAGTTACACGTCATACAATTAAATGATGAACTGTAACGCCATTTTCCAGCATGACAATGCCAACCACGATAGATCACGTTTGGGGGCGTGGTGCCTTCACAATAGCCATATACATGTTCTTCTGGGGCCCTACAGAGTGATAGGATTCCGCGGAAAGGAATAATTATGGAATGAGTTGGATCAAAGCTTGCATCAACGTCACGGTCGGCCACACACGTTATACATTACTGGTATGCGTCCTCTAGGATGAGTGAACAAACATTGCCCATACACGAATTTGAAATCTCACCAGCTCCATAGTAATAAGATGGTGCCAAGCAATGATAGTGGACAAACATATATTGACATTTGGTGACCTTGACCTTTGTTCATACCCATGAAATATTCACATTTTGAAGGCACTTGCATCCTAATCATAATGCATGTTTGCATATATGAATATATTTGCTTAATTAATCGATGGTTAATTTGACCTGATAATATCGTCTATGCGTTTATTTTTTTAAGAGTATATTTGAAGCTGTGCTGTCGTATCATGTAACAGCTGTTTACATATTCGATCACAAACTATCGCATAAATATCATTGATATATGGTATGTTAATCATTTTGTTTTCTCTCCGTGAAATACCACTCTATATAGACGTCTTCATATCTCATTAGTCCTTGTAAGCCATCAAATGTATACTCAGGATTACTTGTACAAAATTAAGATATCATTGTATTATAATGTGTAGTTGAACATATTAACATTAGATCAACGTCGTATATTGTTGATAGTTGATTTTACCTTAATATGTGGATACAAAGAAATTACCAAAATAAGCCATCATAGACACTACGGTTTTGTTATAAATGTAATCTTAATGCGAATAAAGCCAAGGTATGGCATAGTTTTCACACGGAGGATTCAATCTAAGCAAATTCATCTTTGAGAAACTTGGCCCAGACTAACTCACCATATCTTTCTCTGACATTGGTCCCATGGATCTAACCAAAATATCAGTCTTTACAATCAGCGGCGGACCTGCAATATAGAATGGACAAGCGCGCTCAGTGGCTTACAGTTGTGAGATGTCAATGAAATGTGTTAGCTGGGAATTTGTCAAAGTAGTATCCAGTGTGAACTTTTCAGATTACAAACGATCTCTCCCTGCACTGAGGTCGATCCAAGGCTGAGACAAAAATCCATCAATGCCTATGTGTTGGTGCTGACAAATGGTTCCTATGCCCTTTCTTTCCACAGAAAAGGTTCTGACGGTATGAATATCAGATGTATTACTCGTCTCTAGAAGACTTGCTCTGCTTCTCATCAAATCTCTCCACAAAGCCGATCGCTCGTAAATGTCTTGGAAGATTTCTAAAAACGTTTTTAGTGGTGTATATCATTGTGTCATGGTTGTATTCGCTCTGTGTGTGTGTGTGTGTGTGTATGTGTGTGTGTGTGTGTGTGTGTTTTGTGTGTGTGTGTGTGTGTGTGTGTGTGTGTGTGTGCATGTGTGTTTGTTTGTGTGTGTGTGAGAGAGAGGGAGGGAGTGAGAGAAATAGATAGATAGATACAAAAGGGGAGAGAGAAGTAGACGGTTATAGAGAGAAAGTATATGTGAGATAGAGAACGTGTGATAGAGAGATCACATCATGTTAGAGAGAAGCAGACAGACAGACAGACAGACAGACAGACAGACAGACAGACAGCGGAGGGTGAGGGGGATGGGGGAGAAGGCGCAGGGGCAAAGAAAGAGAAAGTACAGTCTAGTTAGCTTGGTATATGATACCATCGAGCACTAGTACCACGGATACACGACAGTAATGTATCGCACTGAGCATTGCATTGCTGGACATACCTATAGTAGGCCTATATACATAGATTCAAGTATAGACCATTCTGTCTGAGTATGATCACAGCTTGCAATATATACATGGCACAATGGTAATCTGTAACTTAGACGCCAGTGTAATACCGTTGGTTCACGTCCATGTATTTGTCCGACTGATACGTTGCACCGTCAAGCTATCTGATGGAGACAAAGCAATAACGAGGTTGTCACAATAGACAGATTCGCTTGTTATGCCCACAATCTAGAAGGTAATTGTATGTGCATCAACCATTACTTAAATCTTTTTCGTGCACGTACTAAGCATATATATTGTTTACTATAAATATTGATACATTAGTTCCTTTCACTTAATGATGACTATACAGTACTGCATAATGCAGCTGAAGACATACCTGCGCTGCGTGCATGCGTGTGTGTGTGTGTGTGTGTGAAGCTTTCTCTGTGTGTGTGTGTGTGTGTGTGTGTGTGTGTGTGTGTGTGTAGCAAACGAGCTCAATCCATGTTCGTCTCCAAAAATCAAAACAACACTTTTTTATATGAAACTCATTCATGCTACGATTATTATGCGACATACATACGGATATAGTATTTCAACCATCGTGACCTTGACCTTGACCCTGTTACGACAACCGTTCCTCACCTCCAAAGCCAGGTCGTAGCCGGCTATCATAGCCATCCAGGAGACTGTCAAGTAGTGACGTCATATTCCGTCCTCCCTTGTAATCCCACGCATTGGTGGAGGCGAACTCCAGTCTACAGAAAATAATTTACAGATCTTCAGTCGGTGTTGGCACAGTTGTCTGCCGCTTATGGGTAAACATTGACGAAGACAAATTTGACACACTTCATTACTATCAGTGTTTGTAGGTCGATGATAATCTACTCGAGGCATTGTGGAATGCTCATATCTTACAATAGTTAGACTGATGCCAAAGCAAGACACATATCCTGTATAAAATTTGGAGATTGGTTATATCCTCGGGCATTACAGTGATATCACACACAAATAAAGAATTAACATTTACAAATTACATTCATTTGAAAGTAAACTTATTTATCTTTAATTTTATAATACAATATCCTCCTTATTATGTTGTTGACATAGTTATCTAAAATATAATTCTACTATGTACTTACAGTGTGATTAGAAATGATAACCTGTCAATCAGCATCTCCCAACGTATAACCCTGAAAAATAATATTCACAAACAGGTTGAATATAAATTTACTACATTTTCTTGTCTGATATCAAGGCTCTACTATAATCAGTAAATAAAACTGATTGCCCAAATTGCATTAGGAATAATTCTCTTGGTAATAAAGTGGTCAGGTAAATGTATTCTTCAGTTTTACGATTCGTGATTCTTTCTGTACTGGATCATGCACAACTAATTGTGCGTTATCTTTGCATAGCCTTGCTACAGACATCAATATGCATATAAGTGTTTAGTTATGTTTGTTTTGTACAGACAAATTGTTTACCTGCCTGTATGCAGTACCTGCCCCCAGTACCTGTAGACAGTACGGTACCTGCACCTCTTGACCGTGCCTGTACCTTTTGACAGTACATGTATATGTCCCAAGTACCTGTACATGTAGATAGTACTGTACCCAGTACCTGTAGACAGTACCTGTACCTTTTGACCGTACCTGTACCCAGTACCTGTACATGTAGATAGTAATGTACCCAGTACCTGTAGACAGTACCTATACCCAGTACATGTAGACAGTAACTACCAACGATACAGAGTCTAATATTGGTTTGCCTACGCCACAGTTGTGAACAGAGATGTTCTGCGAGATCGCTTGATCCCCATACTATAGGGGAATTACATAGTGAGCTTAACCATAGCCTTTGTTTTTTCTACTACAGGAATAATTATTTATTACAGAATACAATATATGTTTGGGTTTGGGCAGATGGACTGGAATACTTTGGCAATATGGAGTGTCACCTGCTCTGAGTGGGAATACTAAATTAATGCATTAATCTAGATTTGACGTTAATGTGGTGCCAAGAGCTATAGAGCCACAGTGGAGGATTGTCACATATTCGTCGGGAGACGTGACACACTTTTTGGCATATTAAGGCATATTATGAGTGAGACCTCCAGGAATTATATTCCATTGCACGTCTTGTAAGCTTGATAAGTCTTTGGAATTACCCCCATCTGTAACTCCATATTTAAAGACTATAAAGGTTTTACTAACAACCGAAAAATACACTAATTAAAGAAACAATCCTTTGTTCCCTCGTGTCGTCGCTCTGCGGGAAACACGATATCGTTACGGGTTGGCATAAACGATAGCACCGGCCGGAATATCCCCCATGAGAGGGCTTATTACAGTCTGATCAGTATAAGAAATAAGACGCATTGATCGTGCTCATCCGTCTATATCCATACACCACGGGTGCTCGTTTGTATCCGTCGTCAAGCCAAGCAGTCTTAATTCCGGTGATAAAGGACCAGTGTTCCATCCAGCGCACGCACTATTAGGCGGGAACTCTATACAGCCCCTTGGCTAATTCACCTTGTCTGTTTCGCGTTTCATGTTAAAATGGCACAATGTCAGCCCACTAAACACCATCCGCTCATCGTTGAAGGACCGTTCTTGAATGCACCGATGGGAGAAAGCACGACAACGTGTTCGAATCTTCTTATTGGCATTCCCGTTGGTCCTGACAGCTTTCTATTGCTATTGTCCAGAATATGAAGAACTATTTCGTCATGTGAATAGTGCCTTTGCCATTCAACAGCAAAATTATTGCCGTACATTAATATTGTTAAAAAGTAAGCGTTTGTCCATAATAGTTCTATTTCCAACACACAGATCGTGCCATATTTCAGGTCAATTTGAAGTCAGACCGCTGTTATTCATCCTACACAGTTGACAGTAGAATGTCAAGAAAGCAAGAAAACCAATAAATAATCATGATGACACTGAATAGAATATCCGTTCCAATTGTAAACGTACAAGGCACTTTAACACGCTTGCACCTCTGCTAATGAGTATGTCCATCAAGTGCACGGTGTGACTATTCTCAATTACTTTGTGTGTCATACAGTTGGTGTTAAAATAAGTGATTAGCTGCATGTCACCTATGGGAACCCCCTGATAGCATGGGATGCAAGTACATTCGTACTGAAACCAACTCGCATTTGCACCAAATCGTACCGAGAGCCGTACGTTGGATAGATACATTTAGACGTCTACTTGGAAATATTAATATAAGGCATTCTTCCGTTTAAATCTGATTCTATATTTATACTATACACTGTCATTAAAATATACTCATTAAACGATCCAAACATTAAAATCGCATTCGTCTGATATTTCGAATATTAATCAATAGTTTTTTATGTTTATTTAGAGAAATATCGACTTTCATTATAATTAAAATATTAGTTTTAATTTAAATTTCATCTTAGGACATTTAAATTTTTATAATATTGGTGGATTTGTGGGTCTTTCTGTAATAAGGTAAAATGTTATGGACATCGAAGGGAGCTGTTTTGAATAAATATGACGATACCATATTTCCAGTCCTAAAATAAAAGCGACGATAACTATTATATTTTGTTTATAAAAACGTTCAACCCGTAATTACTTCAGTAACGTCGCGTCGCAAGTTGGAAACTGACTTATATCGGGAATGTTGAGCAAGTATAGTAGCATACGGCGTTTGAAGACTCAGTGATAGGATATCCAACAAATACCAACAGAGATAACGAGACGCATGGCAACGTTTTAAAGGACACGCTGCTGTATAAAGGTTACGATTCGTGACTTTTTTAAAAGACGTAACGAATACGACACCTACTGATGCATGTGTACATGATAGGGCGTAGAGATTTTTGCAGGAACAGTGCCAGTCTGACGCGGCGCTCTGAGAGTGGCAATTATAAGTTACGACATACATAATAATTATTGGCTGCCGGTGTAAGATTGAAAACCTACCCCAGTTAAAAACCTACCCTATGGTAACTATTCAACATTGTAAAGTTACTCACTTTCTGTTGTAAATCTATCCGCCCGTGGAAAACCTACCCTAGACGACGGGTAGGGATTCAACGATTTACTAGAATCAAAGTAATGATTCGTGTTGACTTGTGATTATGTTTCTTGCGAATCTTTAACATTTTAAAAGGATTTTTCGAAGCTTAGACAGAGTCTTTACTTGTTTGGAGTTCCATAGTTGCCATATATGCATGATATCTTACGAACTATTAACTTGAGGATTGTAATATTATGGTACTAACAGCAATGTCTACGAGAGGGTCTAATTGTGTTGGTGGTAATATATCATATGTAGATGAAAAATTAAGATCAATGTGAGACTAATATTAGTTTCACTTATACAATATGTCTCTAAATATTACATTGAAAAAAGAATTTACGAGATTAGTCGCATATTCCGCTCACGTTGTAATGTACGTACAAAACGAACAACAGCCGTCTAACTATAACAGGGAGAGGAATTAAGTCAAGGTACTAAAACTCTACGAGCTGTGGGTTGAGGCTGGGTAGGGGAACAAGTACAATTTGTTGACGTCTTTTGGTATGATGCTGCCGGGGATCTAACAACCAGCCGACGTTCTAGCTACTATACCACCAGCCGACGTTCTAGTTACTATACCACCGATGCTCTTTATAATTTAAGATACAAATGGAAATATGCAGAACGTTCATTTCGTAATGTAATTGACCTCACTTCACGCATTCCTTATTATATAAAAATATTGCAAATTGATATGACCGTAAATCCTTGATTATGTTCCATTTTGGTGGTTGTTGCCAGTTATGCCTCAGTCGTTGATATCGGCATGGTATGATTGATATACACTATGTAGTCATTGGTACTGATCACATCGCATCACAAAACACCACGTCATAGTAATAATAATAATAATAGTAATAATGTGTATTTATTTCGCGCTAGAATCCATGGACAAGGTACGTGCTCAAAGCGCTATACTATCATTACCCCGGTCATTGGATCAATGTGCACTCATTATACCTTCTCAACTCCATGAGTTGTATACAACCTATGCTGCCACTTCAGTCACTAGACGGTAACTATTCATAATTCCATCATCCTACCGGGTACCCATTTACAGTTGGTGGCCTGGAGCAGTGTGGACATACCGTACTTTGCTCAAGAGCTAGGCTCGAAACCTGGACCTCCGGGTTATGAGGCAGACTCACTACCTTTAGACCACCGCGTTCCATTGTGCAACACTGTGACATATCTTGTAATTAACACAGGAAACTTTTAATTAATGGTAGGTATTCAACGGTGTAAGTTTTCATTATGTGGTGGAATAATTGCACTCTTCCCGGGTAGATTTTCAACTGTTGAAAACCTACGTCACATCTGTTAAATAAACTACCACGGGTAAGTATTCAGCTGTTACCTAGGGTAGGTTTTCCACTGGGGTATGTTTTCAATCTTACATTGGACTATATTATTATGACACGTGTTTAACGGAATAAACCAAAGGGAAGTAGTATATGACATTAAACTGTGTGCTTCTAGGAATCTGTTGAAACGTATGGACCCTTATTGTAACATCGACTCTTACAGGGAGCATAGTATTGGAAACAAATAAATGTGCGATGATTATGAACGTAACGGTTGAATAACGTACCCATGTCAAGATATGCATCAAAGTGTGTGTCCTAGATAGATCCCCAAAAGATATATTTCGATTAAATGTAATCATGTTCAGATGTTGACGATGTAAAATTGTAGCTATAATTAATTCAATTAAATACAATTATTACTTCTCGGTCTATTCAATAGTTATTATAGGCCTAATTACTCTATGGAGTGGAATTTCATATCGTATTTGTAATTGTAAATAATAAAATAATAATTAATAATAATGGATATCTATAATTCGCCAGTCACACTCAAAGGCATGCTTAATGCGCTACATCATTACCCCCGGTCATTGGTTTAGTGTGCACCCAATGTTCCTTCTCCACTCTCGTGGGATGATACAAATTACTACTCGTATTAAAAATAGGCCAAATATAATTTGAATATTGAGTTACACGATACAAGCACTCGATTAGAATATAGATGCATGAATTGAGTGAGTGGGTGAGACTGGAGAGTCAACGTCGACCTGTTTGTGGTGGGAGGGAAAACTGCAATAACTAGCTATGAGTTACTGTAATACCAATATGTCATGGCTGATACAATGGATATCAAGGATGATACGTGTATACTAGAAGTGAAATCTTCCAGGAACGTCAAAATATTTTTGTCATGTGATTCGAACTTACACTTAATAGGGTTGTAATTAGATACGCTACCGACTGCGTCAACAACCATACTTCACAAATGGCTATGTACCATCTACAGTTATTATCTGTACCTATCCAATCAGTACGTTGTCCTGTCAGTTTGACATATTGCGTGGCACTTCTTTAACTGGCTCCAGACCAACGTAACAATAATTGAAAGAGGTTGTACGTTGATGCTATGTATCGCCACATTGACGTTAGTCTTGGACAACGGAATATTACATCAGCGGTCCGTAGTCTAAACTGGGCCTCCCATGGGATGTATGTGAATATTGTACTTGAATACGATACGTAAATACTTCGTCGTGCGTACCGAGTGAGTATCAATCTCTCTCTCTCTCTCTCTCTCTCTCTCTCTCTCTCTCTCTTTCTTTCTTTCTCTCTCTCTGGATCAGATTGCATTCAATTGACCATCTGGACACCTTGAGGAGTATGCAACACACACTAGCAGTGCTGCTTTTACGGACATAATTTGAAGGTTTATCATTCAAATTAACAACCCCCCACCCCCTCCTCCCCTCCTCTCATCAACAGATTTATTTGGAACAGTAACGACATCTCTACTATGACATTTTCATAATCATCTTCAGTACTCTGTTTTGGTATGCTTTCATAGTGTATGTTTTCCATGTTAGTGTATCCAAAACAGAAATTCGAATAATATTTATGTAACACTGTATTTTAAGTATAAACTGTATGTTCAGTATACTATTTACCGGTATTTGTTTCTAGGCTATGCTTAGCCAGGATCCTGGGATCTATTTACAGATATCTAGTAATGTCATACTCGTATAATGATTGATTACTCAAAGTTACCATAGCGCAAATCAAATATCAAGACGATTTTTCAATTAGTAACGCAATACACCATCAATGATACGGTTGATATATCAAAATGTCCACTTATATCTTCATATTATGCCGGTGGCTCCGAGATATAGCTGGAGACCAGATAGGAATCTTTAGACTTCCTCTCCACTTCTTCGCTGCTCCAGTAATCCCCTGGAGTGACCAATGAACATGAAAGTCCAATTTAGATTGCCCGATTTCCACTCCTTTTGTAGCTTGGAGTATCACAAACTATGTGTTGACACACTGCCAAGTGTTAAAGCAATTTCTTTTCACTGTCTTATATAGGATCGTGTAGTGATTTGATTGCGGTGTTTTAGATAACCAATGTTGCTAAATGTACTGATACATACAAGTCATGTAGTCAATACGGAGGTACGGTAGTTAGTTTACGTACAAACTATAAACACTAATATGATGTGTACGATTCTTGGTCATTTAATAAATACTGACAAGTGTGATACAATTTTTGTTATTTCGTTAACTGGATTCAATTACGTATAAGAAGTATAATTTAAAACAACCACATCATGTCAAATGTATCGCAAGCTTACAATGTGCATTATTCATAATTAAATCTAATTGCAATTATGTGTCCTATATTTGTTTTACATAAACCATAGATATAGCACACCGAATGCAGTTAATTACTACATTTAAAGGTCACATACCAATCGTTATTAGTCAACCTAATTAATCGTTATAGCATGTAATTAAATCAAAACCTCAGTGCGCTTATTTTTAAAAACAGTTTAATTTAGTACAGTTGCATACTAATTGTAAAATTAACACCAAAGGCAAAACAGCGAGAAAATAATAAACAACATCTCATTGTCTAACGATTGTAAACACGTATATTGACTGAAAATCCGAAGAATAAATCAATAAAATTACCAAAGAATGAAAAGTAAGCAAGCAATCTTACCAGCTGTGTTGTAATGCTTTCCTTCCGCCGTGTCCAAACTGACTAAAATCATTTAATCCCCGTATCCTAACACGTGTAACAGATCTGCTGTTATCCACTCCATACAGAAGCCCCTCTGTACACGGACATCGTTCAGGATATACACGATAAACTGCAGCAACACGTCATTAGACGTCCAGGCAGCGGTGTCTTCCCGGGCGTCACGTCACTTCTCGCGGGGTCACGCTGCTCCAAGGTGACGTGACGGGATGACGTCCTTCCAAGTGTCGGTAACACGGTGTTGTGTCATGAGATGAAAGTACGAAACCTCGCTAAAAATGGTTCTTCAGGTGGCGGGGAACCGTAGGTCGATATATATCACGGAGCTGAGATGGGAGTTTACGGTGGAATACGTGACCGGAGCGCTGGCACGTTTAATCGGCCCGCCGTGGTTTCATCTGTCTACTATTCATGAAGTTTTTTAAATTTTTTTTATAAGAGACAGGTGTGTTGATATGATATGACAGGTCGCAATGATTTCTGTTGGGTTTTTTTGGGGGGGTGGTGGTGTAAAAGCTTTGCATGTGAACTCACATTGCGTGCGACATGGTTGTGTTAGATATGTATACATTCATATGACAACCCCAAAGGATAGTGTCAGGTACATGGTGTCTGACGCCTCATAGATGAGAATATCCATTACTGTTTGTTTTTAATGTTGTATCACTGACACATGATATAGAGAAGAGCAGAGTGGAGTTGACGTGTGTGGGGGAGTATGTGGTTGCGGCAATATAGTCTATGTGTGTGGTAATGGTGGTTGTGGGGTGGGGTTGTAGTGATGTTGTTGCTTTTTGTAGTGTGGAAAGAGTTAGAGGTAGTATACAAATATACTCAACAAAATTAATTAAGGGTCACTTGCCATTTTGGACATATAAATTTAGCTTTCTATTATTTTAACAACGAATACTTTCTAAACATCTACAGGCTCCAGGTATTCTTCAAGAACTTATAGATGCACTTGAAGAAGAATGGCATCACATTCCTAAAACCGAGTTTCTAAATTTGGTGGAAAGTTTCCTCACAAAATATCTGCCGGCCCTTAATTAATGTTGTTGAGTATATATAAGTGTCTAAACTGTAGTTCCTTGTCTGCTTTGTCTATTGATAATATGCTGTATAGTGGTGGTAAAGCTTGTACTAATAGTGCTGTTTCTCATTGTCAGTTCTTTTAAGACTGTCGTTTAGTTTTGGTTTTCTTGTTATGCAAACAACGCTAGTCTTGCATAAAAACGTTTGTCGTTTGTTTTTTTTGCTACCGTATTGCTGCTGTTGTCGTCACCATTGTGGTGGTTGTTTTTGTTGTTGACATTATTGTGGTGGTTGTTTTTGTTGTTGACATTATTGTGGTGGTTGTTTTTGTTGTTGACATTATTGACAGAAATTATTGAGGGCGTTAGAATTGTGGATGATGTTGGTTGTACATTCACGAAGATGACGATAAACAACTTACTTATAATACAAGATAGTTTGCAGACATACAGTTACATGTATTTATTATAAGAAAATAACAAATAAAAGTAACCATTAAATTAAACAAATAAAAGGTAAAATAAATACAATCATAAACCTGAAAAATAATGCGAGTATAGCTATAGTCGGTTGTACATTACTGTACAACTCGTGTTTCAAATGCTATACCGAAACAAAAGTTGGTATCGGTTTCTCGAGAAATATCCAATTGATAAAAGATTCCTCTAGAAATAATTAATTACATTTTGGAATGGGAGTTATCTATGTATTTGAATTATCAGTGGCGTCTGAAGTAGGTTTACACTAATCATTTGTTTCTATATTAGTATTTAGTTAATGCAATCGATATCAACTGCGCTTTATTGCAGATGAACAACATATAGATACAAAGCCCAGATTCAATATTAATGTATGTGTAAATATATGTAATCTAAATATATGTACGAAACATTCTTAATTTCCTGTTTACTAATACGAATATCACCATCTGATGTACTTAATATCTGTATATACATAGGACGTGACGTTAATATTAGTGTCATTCATTACTCTTTATGAATGAAAATTAATAATTTAAAGGTTTTCGTGGTGAACCCATCAGTATATGGACGTATACGTGCATACATAGTGACAGGTGTGATTTCATATAATAAAAGCAATATTTTACGAATTTCGCTTAAAACTCGAGAACCGCAGCTGATGTAGATGTAGATATTAGATGGTAGATGCTATGTATTTGCCACTATTTGGGATACAATGGTGAACCACAATGGCAGCTCGGAATCTAAACATGCAGCATTTGTACTGTGTCAACATATTCTAGCTTGGAATGTTTCCCTGTAAAGCGGACTGGTTCCATGACCCATGTGCACCTGAGGCATGAGACTCACGCAGGATACGGATGTTGCGGATGACGACAAGTGTAACTTGGCCGCATTGAAGCGATTAACCCGAAGTAGCAACAGGTGGTGCACATAGCACTACTTAGGCACACAAATGAACGCCGACGTGTAACAGCTATTTGTAAACTTGATATTCAACTTTATTGCATAGCCTTGATATTAGTGAAATCCTGAAACAGCAGGGAAATGAAAAGCTCTCTCTCTCTATCTATCTATCTCTCTCTGTCTGTCTCTCTCTCTCTCTATCTCTCTCACACACACACACCTAATAAAATTCCCATAGGTCCGTAGTAGCTAACGCTACACGTCTTGATGTGGCAGGTAGCAGACACTCCAGTACCGTAGAGGATACCCTAGACAAAGGCCGTCCATTGATGCATAATAGTAGAATTGCTCAGTAAAATGTTGGCGTCCCGCAAGACGTGACGCATTGGGTATCGTGAACACGATAGCGTCTAGGCGCGACACGAGGGGCTATCGAAGCATTTGGTTACTTGATGATTATAATCGGTAGCCACACATCAGTGAGCTCAGTGGATCCATCGAGACCAGTAAAATATGAATCATCTCACTAACGCCCAATCTGGTATATTCAATTATAGGGCAGTCCACGGACGCTTCGATTACCAAATGCAGTCCAGCCTTGAAATAGACGTGACCAGTAAAATACAGATAATTCACATCTGAGGAATGGCACGAATTGTACCGAGTCTCCGGCTCATCTGCGTTTCGAACGTACCTCTTCCATATATATTTAGACGGTGTCCAGTCTATTCCGCTATATAATGGGTTATCACTTCTCAGGGTGCTGATTTTGTTTTTAGTGCTGACAGTTTTATAGGCTGAATCTGCATACAAGTCAGTTGACTGATATGAATGTTGATTAGAATGCACGCACTTGCATCTGGGGCTCCAGGAAATAGACGGATTTCCGAATTATTATCCGTCTCTAAGGATGTAATGTATTCGTGGAGATTGGTACATGAAAATACTCGAATGTACATCACTGAAACATTCATTTCAGAAATATCGATGGCGAAACTCGTGTTAGTTCCAGTGTAAATGCAAATATGCATTGACAATAAATGGTACACGACCAATTGATATGAATTTGTTTTCGAACATTTTACGTAAGGCTATATTTAGAAATGTTCATTACAGGAACGTTGGTGGCTGAAGTACCCAGCCTTTATGTTGTTTGGAATATTTTAGATTCCAACTACGAAGTGAGTTGTATCCCTTTGTAGGTTCTGCGATCTTTGAAGAGTTGTCGCGACGTCGAATGCATTAGCTACAAATCGGCTAAATCGTTTGCCTTGGTGATATATTCCCCGTACTATTAGTTTCTGAGTTTTGTATGATGAATGTAAATGGTTGAAATATTCATCTTACCAACAAATATTAAGAATTCATGGACAATCACAATGAAAAGATAATATTATTTCTTGGGATTGTTTCAGTGTTATGACTCCGATGTAGATGCGACGAAATAGAAGCATGCGTGATCTACAGGAGATAACGATTTCCTTTCACCATCTGAATGCGCTTAAAGTGCGATTTGTACGCCTCCTATGGACTAAATTGCCACCTTCCTCGCGGTTGTTTGTCTAAGTACATTTACTATTTACCTTAGTTTCAAGTAAATATCGAATTACTATTTTATTCTGGGGCGGGTGGTAACGTTGGACTTCGGAGCCAAAGGTTCCGGGGATGCGCTGTCTGTACCGTGGCAATGCAGTTATCATCCTCGGTCTGTCAATACCAGCCGATGCTAGCAGGTTTACTGAAACAGTCAGCGCTACGGAGGTTGCGGGTTTCCTAAACTGACAAGCCGTGATATAAGTGAAATAATCTTAAAATCGGCTCAAACCCCAATTTTTTTAAAAACTAACAACTATATGCTCTGTCGTATTGCGTACCATCTACCATCTGAAGCACATCACTCGTGTATAGACAAACGTAGACTTGTGTATAATATATAGATATGAGATCAGTACAGTTCATGTTACCGATGACTGTACCAAGCTGTTGGTACCACACAGCAACATACGTTCGTATTGAGATTGGTACTTTAAACCCATTTGCACGAGATAATCACACCAGGCCCCCGTTTCACAACGGTGTCCTAACTATTTAGGAGCTCCTAACCTAACCCAGTACTAAGAGTAGTCACCTCGTAACAAGTGTTTCACGACGACGTCACAAATGTTATCCCTTCTTAAATCGGCATCTAACT
>JAUTBT010011238.1:0-24052 GCA_032361225.1 Lepetodrilus schrolli
CTGCATTGCCACTCTACAGACATCGCATCCTATCAATATCGTGTCAGAAAGGTAACTTTCGCGAACATTGATGCCGGCTCCTGGGGCGGGATTTGAACCTGGAACCTTTGGCTCCGAAGTCCAACATTCTACCACTGCACTACCACCCCTGTTTTCTTGACACATTACATACAACACATGTACATGTACATGTATATGTGTGTGTGTAATATTAGCGGTTAGAATGGTATCAAACAAAGTATACATAACCACATCATAGCCCCATATCTGACAGATTCAGGAAAATAAGCATCTATGTAACTGATCCCCCAACAGCAATTGAGAGTTGTATACTCTCCAGAGAGTTGAGGTGAAAAGGGTGCACATTGATCCATTAACCAGGTAAATAAGAACTTATCTAGCACTTTGAGCTTGCCTTTGAGCTTGGATATAGCACATTATACGTAGCTTTATTATTACTATTCCTATTTATTATTTCTATTTTTATTACTTCTATATGTACCCATCCACAACTAGGTGTACCAACATGTGTACCATAATGTGTACCAGCATGTGTACCTGATCCAAACCAGGAAAGATAAAGCATTGAATTCTATGTGAATTCAAGCACATCTACTACCGCCCGACATCCACGCCGACATCCACGTGGTGAGAGAACAGGCCAAACAGATGGATCTGTCAGATGAAACACAATACAGTGATCCAGTCATTGAACTGCGCTTCCTGTATGTGACAAAACCCTTTCAACTGATCCAAAAGCTTCACAAAAGGAATTAATTTTTGCTGAGCTTGGCAGGCTTTCTTAGCCAAAGATGGTCACAGTAGGTGATCTGGTCCTAAGGGATGCTCTGGTCCTAGCTGTACATGACCATTGTAGGTGATCAGTCCTAGGGGATGCTCTGGTCCTAGCTGTACATGATCATTCTAGGTGATCTAGTCCTACACCTCTATCATAATTCAGGCCATGGATGTACTTGTCCAATTTGTCCAATTAAGCTCAGACGGAAGTATAGAAGACAGTTCAAAGTGGGATGAGAGGTGAGCTCTGTGGTGGGGAAGGGAGAGAACTGGGTAAATGAAGAGTAGATGGCAAGTGAAATCCATTGTATAAACAACGAATCGTTCGGTTACCAGTTAATGAACGACACCTATTTTCGAAAATTTGTGTTTTACAGATTTATCACCTCATAATGGGAGATGTTCTGTCATCAATAATATGTGATTGCCAGGTAGATCCTTCACAAACAAATTCTACAAACATCGGTAAATCTTCAACCAAAATTTCCATTATCTTCAAACGAAACATGTGGAATGAGTTAATGCTATAGTAGAAAATTCACCATCATTGAAAATCACGAATAGCACAAACAGAATGCCCTGCACTTATGGAGCACAGTTGTCTGCTGTCATAAATGATTGGTGCCACTCGTGATCAGAGAAAACACATTTCTGCAAAACCGGGAAATCAGTGTGACTTGCGAACCTATTTGAATTATTGAATACAGGTGACCGTGATTCCTGAATGTGAAATGAGGAATGCAGACAAACTTTGTGATCCTTTTCATCCAGTGTTATATTTTCATTCAGATTGATATTTTTTCATGGGATAATGCATAATTATAAGGTAGGAACTACAAATTTTAGATTTAAATATAATTTTGTTGCGAAGTGAATCGATCTACGCTTATTGTATCGAAAACTGGTAATCAGAGGATACTAGTGATCCTTAAAGAGGATATGGAAATGAAGAGGCTGGCTGCCTGATGTAAACTTCAAGCTTGCCCGGACAGAGCATAGCTGAAACCTAATGTTGGTCATTGGCTGGAGTGTGGTCAAGGGGGTCCAAGGAGTTGGATGAGAGCCCCTCAAGGGCACCTGCCAATCACTTCTGAGCTTTGTCTTAGGACTAGGGACTTCACTGCCAGAGACTAGAAGGAACTGAGACTAAGAAGGAACTGAGACTGAGACTAAGAAGGAACTGAGACTAAGAAGGAACTGAGACTAAGAAGGAACTGAGACTAAGAAGGAACTGAGACTAAGAAGGAAGGAACTGAGACTAAGAAGGAACTGAGACTAAGAAGGAACCGAGACTAAGAAGGAACTGAGACTAAGAAGAAACTGAGACTACGAAGAAACTGAGATGGCTGTGGCCTGCCTCCATCATCCTCAGCGAGACTTCAAGTCCATGTTCACTTGCTATTGAGGGATGAGCTTGGACATCAAATAGCTCAGTATTTCTTCAGTGGAATGGAACAAAATAGACAGTGTTAGTAACATTCCATGAATAGTATACGATATTGAAGTTGAGGAAGTCCAGCATAAAGTTTAATCGTCGATAGTAGCAGGAGTTCTTTCTGTCTGTAAATTGAGCTTTCAATATTAGCTGAAATCATGTATAGCACTAGTACCCACAATCTGGTGGGTGCAGGGGTACCCGGATCCTAGAGAATGTAACAATAGTTTCTATTTAGTTCAATGAGGACTTTTAACTGTTAGCAAAGCATAATCTTGCTCAGTAAGTGGAACCACCACAAACAGTCATCAAGTCCACATACACTTTAATTGATTAAACCCCGTGGTCTGATACCTTGTTTAGTATTGTTGTCAATTGTCAAATGCACATGAACTCATACTCATGACATGCTTTAAACACTAGCCAACAGAATAGAAATCCCATAAAACATGGCTGTTCTGTTAGACTCAGCTGATAGAATGACCTCTGAATTAGTCTGTGACCTGTATGACTGGGTCAGCATTCAGAAGCCAGGTCCACAGGGGACATAATACTGGGCCCAGGTGGCCACTGGGCCTCCCATAAAACTGACCTCATCTTGGTACCCTCTGTCCTTAAGGCACTGCTGTACAAAGTGGTAATAACCAGGACAGAAAACAATGAAAGTTTGCGATATGTTGCCAGGAGACTGGAGATAGGGTCACATGTAAGGATCAGTTCATCCCAGGTCGGAGTAGAGTGATTGATGAGTTGTACTCAGAGATGAAAGCATAAGGCTGGATGCTATTACATTGAACTCATGATTGCTTGGTTGTCGATCCATTGATAAGCATGAATACAATCTACAAGCCATGGTGACAAAGAGGAAGCATGTTATGATCAGATATAGGAAACAGTGTGGGTGCACAAGCCATCCACTAAGCAGTATCTTCACAGTACCATTTATCAGTGTCTCCGGGGTGTTTATGAGCCTCAGCAGTATCCCCCAGACTCACCCCCAACCAGCCTGTCCATATTAAGTAATGGTCCCAAGACCCACCCCCTCAACTGAAGAAAATGTATATATTTGTGAAATGTCCCCCAGACCTTCTATTCATCCATTGACCAGCCTCTCCAGAATGTCCACACATTTGTGTAGTGGCCTGCTACTGATATTACTCCAGAGGTCTCAAGGCAATTAGCTCCCAGCTGCTGAGGGTGGGACCCATGGGACCAGAGTCAGAGACTGGATACAGGGAGGACCCCAGGGAGGTTAAATCTGACCAGGGTGGCTGGCAGAGCTTACTGCTTGGAGTGTGGCCATATGCATGGGGCTCTCTGGCACAGTATATTTACAGCCGGGTGGTGGTGGGATCTTACACACCACGGCAAGGCTGTGGGTATGGGTGTCTCTGGGACAGGGTGAGGTGATATATTAACAGCAGGGTGGTGGTGGGAGCTTAACCCCTGGGTGTGGCTGTAGGCATGGTGGTTCAGACACAAGGCAGGGTGATATATTACAGCAGGGTGGATACACACAGGTGCGAGGATGAAGTTCATTAAGACTGGAGTACCTAAACAGGAGGTGATCACAGATAAGAAACAGAGAGTAATGATGGAAAGTGTCGGAATCATAGCATATCATAGAGATCTACAGAAACTAGACACACTGGGGGTTAAGCTGTCATAGAAGGTAATATTGTAATGGATACACATGATTACAAAGAAAGGACTATGTTTGACATAATACTTTGATCTATTGTCATATTTTATTTACCTGCTCTATTTTGATATAACAACAACAATACAACAACAACAACCAGTTAGCAATGGGCAGTAATGTAACTGTAGAACAAGATTGTCTACAACTCTAGGCAGTAATGTAACTGTAGAACAAGATGTCTACAACTCTAGGCAGTAATGTAACTGTAGAACAAGATGTCTACAACTCTAGGCAGTAATGTAACTATAGAACAAGATTGTCTACAACTCTAGGCAGTAATGTAACTGTAGAACAAGATTGTCTACAACTCTTACAGTTTTCCAGTTCTTGCTTGCACTGGTTCAGGAAGCTGCTACTCAGAGCTTGACCCTGAAGCCAATACCAGGAAGGGTGATAGCTGCTACCATTTATCGGAAAAATGCCACTATGCCCTAACAACTGGGTTTCTTTTAAGATTATCACCTGTAGTAATTAGTGTTATAGTAAACATGCTAAGAACCTAAGATCATAACTGCATTGCAATATTTCAGACATTGCATCCTGTCATGACAGAATTGTAACTTTGGCAAAAATTGATGTCAGGTACCAGTACCTGGGATGAGATCAAACACTGAACTTAAAGTTCATTAAAGTATTACATCATTTTAGCCTTTGATATATAATTCAAGCTAAAAATATATAATACATCATGTATGGTTCAAGACAAATATGTATTGAAAAGCAAAGTTGAGATTCTATAAATACAAAAGATGCCATGTTGAAATTCTATGAACATTACCTGCGGGGGAATGATATTTCAAATTAAGATTGCCCAACAGGGAGGAAGATTAAAACTGCAAGGGATGTAGGAAATGGACTCTACTTGTCTACTGATGGTTAGAAATAGAATGGTCCTGGCCAGACTACCAGTTTGTAATTAACAGTTCTCAGCAAGAGGAACAGTCCACTATTCACATGAGGTGATGACAGGGTAATGGGCAGTGCAGCCACAGGAGCAATTATCTGTAGGTGCTGTAGCTCACCTGGCATTGTGATTTATCATAGCATTGGCTCAACTTGCTTGTCTTAAACGTGTAACCAAACATGTACCATAATGACCTCACCAGGCCATTAATGTTTTTATTCAAGCCTCGTATTTATGTTACTTTTATCAACTCATAGGATAACAACAATGTCAAAACACACTCTGGTGAGATTCTCTATAGACTCCTTGTGATACTGCTACAACAAATATTAAACTGTACTGCCAAAACTACTGCCATAAACAATCTTACTGAATGCAATGAATAAATCTTAGTCTCACCATTACCTTATATGACTGTGCATGAATACTGAACTACAGTTCAAGCTTGTTGGCCATTTTGTAGAACAAAGGGATAAATTTCAATCTGCATCTATAGATAAATAATACATGTTACCCAAAATTAAATGTCCACTTGTTTTTCGGAAATATATTGTTCCATTCGGAAAATGTTTGTGAAATTTAACAAAGGATGTAAAAGGACATATAACCAAACATTTGGGATTTAAATAATTTAAGTGAGCTGGGGAAATGGCTAGATTGCAAACACTATTTATAGTTTTTAATAGGAAGAAAAGAAAAAGAAATCAATTTCAGGATGTGTGCAAATGGTTTGAGGTCCAAGATAAATTAATCAATATAGATTTTTGAGCTTGAATAATGTATGTGCAGTAGAACGGTATTGAATGTTATCTCATGGAACAAAACAATGAATATCTCTTCATAAGACTTGTATGTATTAATGGTGTACCTCCTGTGAAAACATATATTAATATATGTAGGGCAATGTTCGCAATGTAAACAAAGACATCACTGCCAATAAATACAACTCCTGTGCTAGAAATTAGGATCCATTTGTAAATGGGTATAAATTGTATTTTGTACAACCAGGATGGTATTGCCAGAGATATTGTTTTCAGCATGAAGAAATGAAAACATCTATGGAAATTACATAAATGACCACACCAAAACAAATTGTTTGGAATGTGAATAATAAATAGAATATTTCTTTGGATTCCTTATTAATGTTGAGTTCATCTTGTGATGTGTGTTGATAAAATAGCATCACTGAGACTTTGCCAGTCAGGTAATGTTTGTGTTACACCAGCAAATATTCTCTATAGAGGATATTAAACTGTGTTCTATTTCATATCAACGTTATGTCCCGAGCGTAATGATTTATATTGCACGAGCTTTAGCATATTTATTGCTCCTGATGTATTTTAAGTGTATATTCTGTCTAAAAGTCCATACATTTTCTCGTGACACACGCGGAATAGTACATTATCGTGTTTGCACGGGTCGGCAAAAGGGAATGCGAGAAAGTATGAATGGGAATGCGATATGTCACCGGTGGTGCATATCGTTTAGATATGAGATCGTTAAAAACACCATGCTGGGCCAATAAATGTAGATATCTGTCATGTAATATTGACTGTTCAACTCCACCATGTAGTTTATCAAACTGAACACAATTCAGCAGTAATCTTTATGTATATAGACATGTCAGTTGTAGAATATTCTGGTTTATCGATGTTCAGGAAACATACAATATATATATATTTGCCCATGAATATCACTAGCCATATCTATGTATACCAAGATACATCAGCAAGTGTATCAGCATAAAAGAAGAAGTGGAGACAATGCCTTGTAGATGACTTGACAGTAAGACTTACATTGTAATTATTATAGTGAGTAGCATCATCAACTATGTTCAAAGTCAGCAAATTGGTGCAAGATTAAATATTAAATTGGTGTTTTTTGTTGTTACTGAAGTAGATAAAATCAGAGTGAGTGAGTTATTGTTTTACATCACAGAGGGAATCTTTCACCCACTGGTGACAAAGATAAAATGAAAACATTTCTGAAATTATATTTGTCAATATTCTTTTTAAAACTAAAAAGATATAATAGACATAAAGTTATGGAGAAAACCGCAAGGAAGATTTCCACATTGGAAACATTAACTCACAATGTCCACACCATACAACATGTGTCTATACAACATGTGTCCACACCATACAACATGTGTCTATACAACATGTGTCCACACCATACAACATGTATCTATACAACATGTGTCCACACCATACAACATGTGTCCACACCATACAACATGTGTCCACACCATACAACATGTGTCTATACAACATGTGTCCACACCATACAACATGTGTCCACACTATACAACATGTGTCCACATGATACAAGATAAATTGAAATAACCATATGCTCTATGATATACATCAGGTTGTGATCAAATTGAGCAAGGAATATTAAACCAGGAAGAAGCTAAGGACTAGTGGATGTCCCAATGTGAAGAAGCTAACCTTTACCAGACCAGCAATTAGTGAATATTTAATGAGGTGAGAAAGTCAGGAGCATCATTCCATGTTGACTGGCAACAGAAAGGAAAAGATAAATTCCTATCAAAGTTTTAAATTGCAATAAAAGTTTTATTGAATCTTAAAGCCATACTACCATAGGTCTGTTCCCACCAGGCCAATGAATATAAACCTGCAGACTCGGCAACTCCTGGAGTGAAGAATATGTCATGGCTGCTATCAAAAGTACGATATATCACAAATATAATTGGTGGCCTATCTAAATTATTGATAGAATCTATTAACAGTAAAATGATATTTAATAAGGATCAAGGGAAGAAGAATGATCATTATTTCAATTTAAGGTAATTTTTGTACATTTTAAAATAGCAATGAGCGAGTGAATTATTGTTTTACGTCACAGTGGGAATCTTTCACCCATATGTAATTAAAATAGCAGATACATTCATCTGATTTCTTCCTGAAAATGACTTTATATACATGCATATACACACATACCCATGTTCACAGTAGCAGGTGAGGATAGTGCAGTGGATTGTGTCAGATAATACACCCAAATCTTTCATTGAGAATCCCATTGAAAACATTGTAAAATCCCAGCTCAATTGTCTACCTCAGGTGTAGTGTCACCATTAATATTACGTACAACTTTCAATCATTTTTGTGATACTAAACTACAACACTAAAATCAGAACTAAGTAACATAGACTGTTAAACTATGATACAGACATCAGATCCTAGAGTAACATAAACTGTCAAACTATGATACAGACATCAGATCCTAGAGTAACATAAACTGTTAAACTATGATACAGACATCAGATACTAGAGAACTTAATGCTAATAACCATGGTGACTAAGTACCAGGAACTGGCCACCAGCCATGTGAGAGTCGGCCATTGAATCACCGAGTGAACAGTGTATCACAGAGTGGATAGTGTGTCACAGAGTGGACAGTGTCACAGAGTGGATAGTGTGTCACAGAGTGGACAGTGTCACAGAGTGGACAGTGTGTCACAGAACCAACAGTGTGTCACAGTGGACATTGTGTCACAGAGTGGACAGTGTGTCACAGAGTGGACAGTGTGTCACAGAGTGGACAGTGTGTCACAGAGTGGATAGTGTGTCACAGAGTGGACAGTGTGCCACAGAAGGGACAGTGTGTCACAGAGGGGACAGTGTGTCACAGAAGGGACAGTGTGTCACTGATGACCATCATCTGGACATTGCAGAACAGTCACCCATGTCCATGCTGGTCTCCCACATCCCACGACTCTCTGGATTCTAATGATGCACCACATCCCACGGGCAGACAAGATGACAGTCCCTGCAGACTAGTTTCTGACAAAACATTTTAGCGATCTCCGTTAACTCAGTTTTAGGTGGAAGACCATCATGAAACTTTCATCATTATGAGAGGAAAGCAGACAGAGAAGCTGCTGATGGTAATTTTATTTGCGCTGTCGCTCCGGCAAAATTATGCACGGGCTAAAACTGGCTGAGTGAGACTTGGTGTTTCTGTAATAATGGATGTAGTCAGGACTCGGGAGAATGGCATGTAGGTGGATGATTGTGTGAAAACTAAGATGGAAATTATAGGTAAACAAAATTTAAATGAGCTATTATAGGTTCCATTAAAAGAATCTGTATTTAATGTTGGTTGTATTCATAACATGAAACATTATCTCTGCAGGACTATTGTCCAACTAAATAAAGGAAAATTAGTTCAACAATTGGGATGGGTGGATAACAATATCCAGTTGGAAATAATATTCAAACATGATCAAATATTGCACTGACCTCTCAGGAATGTGTTCTCTACAAGTAAACATAATTAACAGACAATCATCAATAATGGTGAGTGGATCAAATTCTAATTTCATATCACAGTTGTTTATCCTTGAGAAAATTCTCATTGATATTCATTGTGATATCGATTATTGTGACCAACACAAGACGGAGAACTACTGCTAGTTGGTTTAATGGAACTACACAAAGAAAATACTAGAGGACTGGAGAAAAAGATTACCTTTTAACAATTTTAATATGAAATGTAAAGTAAGCCATGCAGAATGAAGCCCTCTCTACTGCTGGAGAGATAAAAGGGGCACAGGATACAGACCAATCAAATCACAGCATCATTTATCTTGTAATGTTCCTGTGCAGTGTAATAGTGTCAATTACGAGAATTACTCTGTAGGTCTAATGCAGCAAGTACAGAGGTTAATCAAGTGTTACCCAGCATGCAATCAACCAGAGCTTTCTTTTTAGGTTCGTCATAGCTCTCAACCAAACAATGGTCCTAATTCTAGAATGCATCTTCATTCCTTCAGTAATGGATGGTGTTTATACATACAACTAAATCAATTCTACGTATCACTGATATTTGTCCTGAAGCACTCACGATCTAACCTTCCATTTGCAGATTATTTCCTTTTTATCACAGAACAGCCAACAGCATGGCAGTTCCATGGCAGTTCCATAGTATTTGTATGTAAATGGTATTTTTCAGGTAAAATTGGTCATTGTCTTTATTGAGACCATGAGAAACATGCAGATGTTTTGTTTTTGTGCCATATATATATATATATATATATATATATATGTGCCTTGTGATATGGCTGGTTGTACTGCAGGTTTATAAAGAGAGATATTATCCTAAAGATATATTAAAATTGCCACTACATCATTTATTAAAATAGGCACCACGTTAATAAGTCTTGAACTTGTATTAAAATTGGGAGGTTTGTACATCTAGAATAAAATACTAAGTTAGAAAGTAAGGCAGATTTAAATAGAAATAAAATAAACGGCAATGAAATAGGGAGTGAAACTGATTGGCACCAGGTAAAGTCTGAGAATGAAAGACTGTGAGTGCCATTTAAAGAATGGCACTGAGACTGAAATAGAGACTGGAAGACTGACTATCATATTAATACACAAATCCAGCTTTGCTTTGTCTTCATCATGAGCATACAGATAATAAATTTCCATTCCAGTTTTCTTCCAGGATTTCTTCTCTCAGCGCCAATGGCCGAAGCAGTCTTTCAGGCACCATGTAACAAAATCCTGAGCTGAATTTAAAATAATCAATACATTCCCTCATCTCCCTTGGTGTGATATTTGCCTCAGTCCCCAGAGCCGACCAGCAAACCATTGAGCCAATCAATAAGAAACTGCCGCGGTCTAAATGACCGAATTTACACACAAATCAATGCAATGGAATGGAATGGCCAGTGCATAGTGCCGGCACCTCTTGGTGGGCTAGACAATCTGATGGATGGGAGACTGCAGCTGCCCTCCACACATTGTGATAACTGACTTGTTTTCTTTGATGTTCCAGATAAATATATATCAAAATAGAAATAGGTAAAGAAGAAACAAAATCTATAAAAATCTAATCCGTGAAAAACTTAATTTACTATTTGTTCAAATTTAGTAAAAGCAAATTAATGGAAGTGTATGAGGCTTTTCTGATCATAAAAAAATATATGACATGCGATAATTCTAATAACAGCAAGGATGTTTTGTACTCTACTGTCTGGGATGTCACAAATGTCTATCAAACTGGAAGAATAATAGAAATAGCAGCTGACTGTGTTAAAATGCTAGACAGTCTGTCAGACACAGCTAAAAATGATTTGTTGGTGAAAATAGTTCTAATTTGATATATAAAAATGCTTTACCAAATATCATGAAATGTTTTACCTTTCGCAAAACATAATAAAAATGTCAAGCTATCTTCTGACCATATTCACCACTGTTATACTGTTACCAACAGATGTTCTGACGAGGTACAGTCTGTCACACTGTGTGGATGAATTGTGCTTCCACTAAACTTTGAACTCTGATATAAAAAGTAGAGCATACGAAGTGCACAATCACACTAATGCTGTAAAAGGCTTGTGTATTATTTGAAAGGTAAAACTGCAATTTCCAAATGGCAATGTGCAATTCATCAGGCCATTGTTCAAGTATCATAACAGCTCAGATTAACAGACCCAGTCCTAGGAAAGACATGTGTTCCATGATATATAATCATAATATTACAAACAACCTGCATTAAGCTGAGATATCAAGTAAAAACAAGCTTTATTAAACATCTTCAGTACAGCTTCCTAACAAATGCTTCTGGTCTATAGCTAAGGTTTCACAGCAAAAGAAAATTTATAACCAAATGCACCAGACACAAAGGTAATTTGATACACTGACCAGTGTGCTAGACACAAGACCATGAAAACATCTAACCAGCAGATGAAAAGAATCCGAACTCCACTAACAAGCTTACTTCCATGATAATTGATGAAGTCTGTCAAAATATTGTATTAGCAGTCATCTGTGGCCATGTCCTCCAACAGTAACGAAGAACTGGGTGGTGTTACATAACAATAATAGACCCGATGATCTGGTGACATGTCTAGCTGGCCAACCTGTAATGACATCCTGTAATGATGTCCTGTAATTATGTCCTGTAATGACATCCTGTAATGACATGATGTAATGATGTCCTGTAATGATGCCCTGTAATGACATGCTGTAATGATGTCCTGTAATGATGCCCTGTAATGACATGCTGTAATGACATGCTGTAATGATGTCCTGTAATGACATGCTGTAATGACATGCTGTAATGATGTCCTGTAATGACATGATGTAATGGTGTCCTGTAATGATGCCCTGTAATGACATGCTGTAATGATGTCCTGTAATGATGTCCTGTAATGATGCCCTGTAATGACATGCTGTAATGATGTCCTGTAATGATGTCCTGTAATGATGTCTAATGGCATCCTCCTGAAAGCACCCAGAAAGGTATACACAGTTTCTTTGTTCTTATACTGGCCACATTGAACAAAGCAGTCCTAGTACAATATTCCATTAGTTCCAACATATTGTTAATTCTTTCAAATTACTTTCTTTTTTAAAAAGAAGCAATCATACAGGTTTTGAAAGCATTTTGAAAGTTGATCATTTGACTGTGTCTACTTCAGGTTCCTGGAACAGTTCAGATCTGTGAGGTGTAATATGTTGTATGATGTGCAACTCATCTGGTATGTGGTGTGACATGTCATGTGGTGTGTTGTGTGATGTGTGAGGATGGACCCAAGGCTGGGATCTCATACAAACTTGGCCTGTATATTTGTCAAGAGGTGTTGTCTCATCAGCACCTGTCAGTCACCCCAGGATTACATCCACCAGATTACATCCACCAGTGTATTAGGATGTGGGGACATCAATGTGCCTAGGCAAGAGTCAAGACAGACTTAGAGAGCGGACTTAGAGAGCGTACTGTTTCTACTTTGTCATGATTACTGAAAGCAGCTTGGAGTTGGCTGTATCACAGGATGGTCTGCCTTTGTTGCCCTGACAGGTGGAAGACTTGTCGTCCTGGTCAGTTGTTGTTGTAGGGTTTAACATCCACTGCACACATTGGAATTTCTGGCCAACTTTATACCTGTGAGATGGTTCTGACAGATCCCTTGTGATCTCTGACAAATCTCACAGGACTTGCCGATCTCTTAAGGTGATGAAACATGACCGGTGTCCAGGAGATGATGGCTGTAAGCACCAACCTCTGTGCTGAAGTCTGTGCTGAAGTCTGTGCTGAAGTCTGTAGTCTGTACTGAAGTATGTAGTCTGTGCTGAAGTCTGTGCTGAAGTCTGTGCTGAAGTCTGTAGTCTGTGCTGAAGTCTGTAGTCTGTGCTGAAGTCTGAAGTCTGTGCTGAAGTCTGTGCTGAAGTCTGTAGTCTGTGCTGAAGTCTGTGCTACATGTCTACTGTCTGGAAGTTGGTCCACGTGACCCAGACCAACCTTAAATTAGGCAGCTAGTCCACCAGATTTAGTCTTAAATTAGGCAGCTAGTCCACCAGATTTAGTCTTAAATTAGGCAGCTAGTCCACCAGATTTAGTCTTAAATTGATGATATCAATGACCTTATACAGAGGTCACATACAAGCTGTGGATATACATGTATGGTATCTGATGAATGATGAATTGTTTCAGATCTATACATTTGATCTTACATGAAGTAGTCTTTCTAAGAAGGCTACCTAACATGATGTCCTCTGCCTGTATCCTCCTAGTCCCCCACCCCCACAGACAGCCAGGCTAGCTATGGACCCACTTTAATTGACCATCCCATCCCTAGGGGGCAGTGCCAGCTGCTTAACTTGCAGGCAAAATATTTGATTTGGAATTAATTGTGAGCAACAATATTCCTGATTCCTGGCCTATATCAATACTGATTCCCACCAGATCTATCTCCCACTGAATAAGCAGCAGAGAGGGCTTGAAACAGCGGTAGGACAATAGTACATGCATCTCTGGGGAGTGTGGACACATCACAGGCATCAATCCCGTGTCAAACCAGTATTACACTTGTCCAGGTATTCTTCAGTAAACACTTGGCAATTGTTCCTATGTCAAAATCACTGCTTTGTGAAAGCTAGACACATTCAGAATGTGAAGATTACAGTGATGCCGGCCGGGTCTGACACAGAGATAGCTGTGCTACTGACTGCCAGTCCTGAAGACACGGAAAGCCATAATGTAATTGAAACTAAACAGAGGTTACCAGCATGCAATGTATTGTGGAATTCCACTGAAAAGAGCTGATCGATAGCTAAACCAAAATTAACTTGTCTGTGTGATCAAATTGTGTTGACAGTACCTAAATTTGGCACATAATTATTGTCTTGTCAGTTATCATGGTTATGACAGCAAACATTCTAAAAAGATATTGCAATACAAAGAAAACAACTTGATAATATGAAAAACAAACATATCTGTCAGCAAAATAAGAGAAAACAGCAAATTATACTGTGAATGATTGAAGAAGCTTACACTATACAAGTTTATAAAATTATACAAACTACAGTTTGGACTGAAATATACACATATTTGTTGGAATTTTCAAGGGAACTGCCAAACTGGTTTTCATGCTACTGTTGAGATGTGGATGTGTCTGTGGACGTGGGACCAGGTGCTGTCTCAGTGCCGGAGATAGGCTGCAGTGAGCGGGACTTGATGAGACAGGTGTGCCAGCTCCTCACAGAGTAGAGGAGTCACCACAGCACTCACTCTAGCAGAGGTGTCAGATCCACAGACGCCTGGCTCCTACCCACATTAGTGACCCTGTGTGGAGCTCCCAAGTGATAATTAGCCAGCTTAGCGATATTAACACTGATCACCATCTACCGCCAAACTCGACTTTGCTGATGACTCGGTGGAATGACGTGGAGTTAATTCCACACTTGATTATCATTAGGAGGACTAGTTATAAATACAATATGTACTTCTGGTGGCTGCCTCGGTCTCATGCCACCAGTCATATGCTTATCACTGTCAAAGTTACCACTTTTCAATTAACTTTAAGTTCAGGACAAACATTTCCCTATTGTCTTACAGTAGACTCTGGTGAACAGGAGACTGATTGATTGATAACTTGTATCATCATACCACTGACAAATTAATTTGCTGTCAGAGCTTTAGGCTAGGACACAGAACTTTGGGTTTTTGCTTGTTTTTGTTTCTTATTGGGGTTTAAAGTCGCTTTCAAGATTCTTTCACTTATATCACGGGTTGTCAGTTCAGGGCAGGATGAAACCCACAACATCCGTGGGGATGAATGTTGCAGTAAACCTGCGAGCATTGGCTGGTACTGACAAGACAAAGGATGACAACTGCATTGCCATGCATTGCATCGCAAACATTGATGCCGGGGCCCCCAGGGCAGGATTTTAACCTGGAACCATGGCTCCAAAGTCTAACTGTTCTACCACTGTGCTACCACCTGCCCCAGAACTTTTGTATTTAAATAATAAAATATATATGGATAAATAACAAGACTGTGATAAAATCAACTATCCATATTACAAAATAAAATTGAAAATTCCTACTTTCTGTCAATAAAGGTTGTTTATTGTCATAGCTGTGATGACAGCTTCCAGGCAACTTCACAAATCCTATATTATTTGTGTGTGTGAAAGACAATCCAGAAAGAAATCACTGGCACTAAATAATTAATGAATCCAAACAGAGAAGGCACAAATGTATTTAGCAAACTTTGATAAGACAGGCCTGCTAGTAGAGTGAAGACACAGGTATCAATCAGCACCCAACATCGATCGATCTCATGTAAAACTTGTAATAATTGCTGTGCTATTGTCATATTGGCTGAATAGTCTGGATAGAGTGATAATAAGCAGAGTTTGTAAAAAATAATAAATTCTTTGTTGCATTTACTTGTTCATTTTAAATTTGGAATATGTCACTTCACAATGGCTTCCTTGATCAAGACATTAAAATGGTATTCCAATAATGAATCCTATCATAATAATAATGATCAAATTACATTGTATACAAGAAAGAATGATATAATTGTATACTTATATTAAATAAATTAGCTGCTGTGTCAGGACAGCTACCAATAGTATAAAAACTAGGTAACCAAATCTACAAAAAAAATATCATAAAAAATAGTGAAGTTCCTTTGTTGGCGTGAAAAAAAATATTGGTGGGGATGGGAAGAGAGAAAGATAACACATCTGGAAATATATTCTGATAGTAGATCACCTAAATGACATTGCCTCCACAACAAGATTTGATTATTTCAATACAGCTGGTTTCTTATGCCCTTTGAAGGCAGAAGATTCCTCACAATTAAATAATTACTTTCTCAGTTGAAGCCTTTGCTTCCATTGATTTTTTTCTTTCCACTGCAAGGCCATTGTACTTTTATACTTGTACCAGCTTAGTCTCCACTGACCCTAGCTGCTTTATGTGTGACCATCTCCATAGCAGTGAAGCTGTTTTCTTAATCCATTAATAGAAGCCATCATTGTCTTTTTCTAGCAGGTATTATGTACTATCATTAGCAGTACTTAGAAGCATTTAAACATCAGCAGCATATCTTCTCAGTATTCCATGGAAGTATTCTATTTCAACTAAAATACTACACGAACTACAGAGGTGTGCAGGTACTGACAGAAGCAGATTTATTGCCTCAGGTGTCAGATACCTTCGTCTGTACGCCATTGTTTCAAATCCAGTCATAAACATTGCCTTTAACACTGTATATCCACCTACGCAATGGTTTCAGATTTCTGTAAAGTCACAAAAAATAACCCAGAATAGATAGTGCGTATCTACACTTCCCATGTGTATCTCCTCATATTGTAATTCATAAACAGTAAACGGAATTGCACTGTACGGCAATAATAATCCAAATTTGCCGTACATTATGTTTTTTATTGTCTATTTGGGTTTTATCTTCTGTTGCCATTAGACATTGCTCTCCATACATTGTCTGACTTGAGATGATGCCCACTGAAAGCATTGAAATAGCAACATAAATAATACATAAATGCCAGCACCTTTTTATGCTTGCTTTTTACTTGGCTGTATATCTGTGGTAAATTTATACCATGCCCTGGTATTACCTGAAATCAATGCGTGCATGTATCTCTCCTTCATGTTAAAGGTGTCCTGCCAGTTTATGATCACATGTCTTCATTGGCAATGTTGTTACCTTGTATTGGAGGAGGTTTATCAATAATTAATACTGATGTGAAACATAACATATCAGTTTAGCAACAAAGCCTGCTAATAATAATAATAATAATAGTGCATTTCTAATGCGCTGGACTCCATGTGGAAAAACACATGATCGAAGCGCAGACAAAGACAGTCACTTTGTTGGCTTTATTTTGTTATGGTCCCAGAAGAAAAAATATTTATTTTGTAAGTTGGGAATTATCCTAGAATTTATATCCAATATGTGGAATTCAGATTAGGAGATAGAAATAAAATTAAAAGTTTAAGCACTTCTGTCAACAATCTAATGTGTGGGTTCTATGTATAGTTACCATCAAATAAGACTCTTAAATCTAAACAGATAAAACACAATAATTATAATAATAATAATAATAATACTAATAATTATAATAACAAATTTAAAAAAATATAAATTAATAACACACCAAATATATGCTCAAAGGCTTGTTCGTAATGGTACAGAAACAAACAACTAAAATATATAGGTTTATCTCCAAGTTAACATTTAAACTATTTGTTACTAGGTGTTCATAAGATTATAAAACTTTTGATAAGGATGTCAGGAGTGGGAGAAGTCAGCCATTCCCAGAGGAATGCTGCACACCGATGCTCTGACGATGTCTGGGAGATTAGCGCTATCATTGGTGTGCCAGGGTAATGGCTTTGTACCCACTACAGTAAGGGTCACGTGACCTCCGCACGCTAGCCACGCGTTCACCGGCGCACGACATCGGTCACGGTCGATGAAGCGTGACTCAGGTAGCACCAGACAAGGACAAAGGTGGGACTTGGGTGTCGATGACCACACCGCACTAGCTGTGGTGAGAAGATGGTGTACATGGGGGGCACCGTAGAGGTTTGTGCATTCTGTAGCAGTTCATGCATACCTGCACTAGACATTAACCTTTTCAGTGAAAGGTGTGCTAACTTTGAATACATAATAATCCCTAGGCAGATCAAATCAGCTTGCAATACTGTACATTACTTTATTTCAACACAGAAAAATTCAAATATCCATTAAAAGTTGCAAAAGAAAACATTCTACCAGTGAACATATCAATACAACAAGTATCTAATTTTATTTTAGAATACATAATAGCTTGATACAACAGTAATTTGATGCATGTTACCAACATCATTCAACCCAAAGAGTGCCTCTCTAAGTACAGGCGACATTGATTACACATTTTGTTTAAAATCTTAATTACTGGCTTAGAAGTACAAGTAGTTCTTTTCCACTGATGAGTTCTAGTGTAAATATGAAGGCTTGTTTGGTAAGACAGTATTTTAACAGCCAAATACAAGGACGAAATAATATTAATAAGGTAGACTTAAATGTATGTTGCTCATTTTTTGATTGATTTAAACATATTTTATTCGTCAGAAAAGGATTGGCTAATTTTTAAAAGGACATGAATAATGTAATAATAAAATGAATTATTAAGATATAATTGATTACAATTCTGTTTAAAACATGATGCAGAGAAAGAAGCATATATCAACTTCTTTGAATGTCAATATTATCAGTGAAAGTAATAATATATATGAAGCAAGCAGATATTTAGAAGTACTAAGTGGCTGCTAAAGTTATTAATGTCTATAGATTGATTTCCCAAGACAGAATTCTACAATGTTTGAACATATCATTGGAGTTGTAGACTATGCTCAGACATTGCACAAAACTGCCATATTTATAGGAAAAGCATATTTGGGTAAAAGGCTGTTTTCACTAGAACCTGAACAAGATAAAACTAGAGTAACAATCAGTAAAAACAGGACCAATCCTAAACTTGTTTATATTGTCATGATGTGTAAAAAGAAATCTAAATTATCACAATTAACACAATAAAGTCGAAATATAATGTGAATCTGTTTTTCTAGTTTGATCTTCAATGTGTTTGTTTTTATATTTTCAACCTGATGTCATCTTTCAGTCTGCATCAATGGTTGACAGTAATGTATTCAATGAGAACGCATTCAATTATCAGGCTCCATGTGGTCATATGACACAACAATTATAGATTTCTTTGTATTCTCAGTAAAACCACACAAAATGCCACTTAGTATCAATATCAGGGGATCATGCAATTATAGGAATAGTTTACAATAAAATGAACAATATAATGACACAATAACAGAGAGAAACATGCCAACTTAGCAGTGAAATACAATGACTGTTTTTAGCTGATAGATTTACATAGAGTAGAGGGGTTAACATTTTATTGGACATATGTCGGGATCTTTGATATCAAAAGTTACGAACTATCAAAACAAAGTCGAGCACCATAAAACCTTTAGTTCCATTTCTATGAAATATTAAACATCTTATAAATAAATAAGTACCTGTAAAAAAAAAATACACCAATAAGTTTTGAAGACAAAGAAGTGTGCATGGCTGCTGGCAAGTGTCGTCCATTGTTGAGAGGCAGTGAGTTGTGAGGCCGTGTTTACTTCCACCAATACTCCTGAAACCTAGCTCTGTTATCATACAGCAGTGGAAACATGGTGTTTACTGTGATACCAGACCTGCCAATCGATTGGTTTGTGAAATCATAGCAGCTTCCCACCTGTCCACACCTACGGGGGATTGTGGTGGGGTTATATCTCGTTAATTCACCTGAGTATTATGCAGGTAGAGGACAAAGGCAGGTATAATCTGAAGTCCAGCCAGGCTGGATGACAATAAGTCTGTGGATGGGAAATATAACATTAAGCAATATGGTGCTGATGATGTTAATAGCTGTGACAAAAGGCAGATCAAACCTTGGATAGTATATTTTATGATAGACATGTGAACATTCTGTTGTTTGGACAAAACACAATATGGAGTTAACAAACTGTTCTAGATTGTAGGATAACTATCTACATGTTCATTGTATTCTAAAAGAAATTGAATTAAGCTAAGTGCATTTAATAATAATTTAATTCTGGGAATAATGTTAAAATCTCACAAATACCTGTACAGTTTGAAAATATTCCATCTCATTTAGCAAAATGTAAATATGTTTGTGTGAAATCAAATCAAATACAAGTAAAACACACCATATAACATATCTCAATGAAGCAACTTGTACACCATGAATAATCTGAAAATGGCAAATTTTATTTTAAAAATACATATTTACAAGCTTGGCTGTCTTTGGCCCCAATTCTTTTGCATTTACTGCAAAAAGAAATATGCTTAAATCAAATTCATAGATGGAATTTCATGACTACAAAGAGGTTCCAGTGATATACATCCAGGCAGTGCCTGTACATGGACTACCAATACAAAACTGTCTGCAGAAATTACCTCATCAATTTTGTTTTGTTTTTAAAGAAAATGTTTCTTTTCTTTAAATAATTAACAAAAATAACCACAGTGAATACTGACTGTACTTCACAGGGCCTTCAGGCCGTCAGCTACAAATACAATATTTCCCACAAGAATAGCTCAATTTGTGGTACCGGAAATTGACACAATGAATGATTTACATCTTCCTGAGCTGCAATGCAATTTAAAAGAAACTAATCCTGGTAGTAGATGGTCAAACGTATCTGTTAAATTAAATAAAGCATTTCACAGCAAATATTTTTTATCGATACAAAATATTGCTAACTTCTTCAAATCCCCCCCCCCCCCCAATCTGGTTACCTCACAATTGTGCATTAAATTAAATTAAATTAAATTACCTTTCCTTCTAGCATTACTCTTATTTCTTTGTTAATACATCATGTATATCATTGAGATGTTCACGAGACCACTTGTACTTATCACATGGCATGCAGGTGATGGTCTCCTAGGTAACACATTAACCACGGCGGGCCAGTGATAATCTGTGACATCATACTTTGTCCACTTCGTAGTCCCCATTATCTAATAAGCACACAACTCTGACAACACACACATACAATCAGACACAAGGTCTCCATATTTGGAACATTTCTGCAAGATCAACTAAATACCCTTGAATCAGATTAGTTTCCATATTCACTTTGCAACAATGTGGGATATATATATGGGAAGAAGGTCAATATACACCTACTGTCAACCACTACCTAGCAGTGTTCTTTATATCAATGACTATTTGTTTCCTTTATGTCAAGAAACTAGTAGTGTTCTATACATGTGTCAACCACCAGTAGTGTTCTAGACCAGTGTAGAGTCTTCAATGCACTACCAAACTGCCAATGCTGGCTTCCCCTTAGCATTGAGCGATTATTCAAACAGTTGATGCAAATGAAATATTCAATGAATCTGGTGGTGGGAGAAACATGAGATCTGCATGCAGTGTTATTGTCGAGGTCTACCTACATATCTGTGATGGCCATCCTGTTATCCTTGAGGTCTACCTACATATCTGTGATGGCCATTCTGTTATCCTTGAGGTCTACCTACATATCTGTGATGGCCATCCTATTATCCTTGAGGTCTATCTACATATATGTGATGGCTGTAATAGAACAGGATAAATCAAAGCCTGTTTTTGGCATTGTTCCAGACTACTTTCTAGGTACCATTCAATATTCCCTTTGTTTATGCTTTCTCCAAGCATTTACTAGCCCAATGTACTTCACCCTTTGAAGGAAATAATGATGGGATCGATCAATTGCTGGTGCCGACCTCAGAGGGGTCACTTCCTGTCGGAGACACAGAGGTCAAGAAAGAGTTTCCAAGACCTGGAGGCTGACAGATTCTCGAAGATTGACTACTCCCAGTCTGCAATCAATAGTGTTCGCCAGAACGTTAGTGAGTGTCAAATATGCCAGCTTTAACCAGTGTCCAAATTACTGTCTTCAAAATGGAAATTGTGGAAACAATATTGCCTTGGAAATGTAAATTCTTGAAAGTCATCGGTGTGCATGTCACATAACCATTACCATGGCAACCAACCATCTTACAGTAAATTTTGAACTAATCACCTTTTCCAATTATCTTAGGGATAATAAATAATTGTAAATAGGCTAAATAGAGGTTGTTGGGAAAGTTGGAAATTAGACATCGCTCATTACACAGAGTACTGTCACATAATCCATGGTGATTAGGGGTATTAACCTTCTACATGCTACCGACAAGCTGAGATCCCTTAGGGACCAGGCATTGTAATTAATCTAACAGGACCTGGAGAAGGACAAGGGGTCCGTAAAATGTCATCAACTTTTGTCTCCATGGATTCCAATGGCATAGTTAAAACTATTCTAAATATTATTTGTAAATAAGAATTGTTTTTAATGGGAGTATGTTCCCTGAAAAATACACCTCCACCAATCCTGCACGCCATCCAAACCCACTCAGAGCTGTGGTTTCTTCATAATCCCATTATGAATATGATAACCTTTTTACATCTTCCACCATACAAGTTGGTATTGATTGAGACCTGCAGCTCTATCGTCAGATGACGTGTGTCTGTAGATGGAACAGACAGAACAGTTCCAGGAACAGACAGACAGACAGACAGAACCCAATCAGAATCTGAACATTGCCGGTCGAGTTCCGGTTCCGGAGAACATGAGAACTCTGTCGCCACAGTGCAGAGACAGACATACATAAAAACATCCATGAAAAACATGTCCACATTCTACTGCAATGCCTTACAAATGTCAGCAGTGTTAAAATAGAATTAATGAGGACAGTTTCTTCCTGCTCTGGATCCACTGGTCTCATAGTGACACGATCAGGTCAATGGTCGTGACAGCATCATGACAAACAATGTCAGTTTTAAAAGTTTTCATTGGTACAAATTTCAAATTTCACTGAAAAATAACCTATAGACATGGTACACAAACATAGAAGAAATCATAAATAAATTGTGCATGTGAAATACTAATTGTATTGTGGCTAAAGGTCAACAGCAATTTTGAAGACATTGAGACATCTAAACTATCTTCACCGCCATTTCAGACGTGCATAGTCAAAAATGAATTTGCATAAAAGTATCGATCATTAAATATAAATGAATAAAATAAGCATTTAGCAATGTATATGATATATTAATATTCATATCAATATCAGATAACAATTTATTTTTAGACCTACATAGAAAAAACTACGATAAATAGCAACTGTGCAGCACCAGTTGATATATTTAAATACTGCGATGGTGCATTCATTGTATTTACTAAATACCAAAAGGTGAAATGTTTCACATCGATCAATCTTCACATGACCTACTGGTACTGAAGATTTCTTGATAACACTGCACGATCGGTTGATAGCACAAATCTACCAGTGGTGGAAGACATGTATACAAGATATAGCAATAGTTGAATATGTATAATACATTTAACATGTTTATATATGTGTGTAAAATAATGAGCTGATGTGGATACGATATAGAAATGTTTACATGTAATACATACATAACTATGTGTAGAAGGTATAAAAGTAGTTACCTCCACGAGCTACCTGTGTGGATGGTCCTTGTTCCCACCCAGCTCCAATGGCTTTCTCTATGGACAGAACAGAAACAAAAAATATGATTACAACACAAGCCAAGACATCAGACATATTAACAATTACCATGCGACACAGAGAAGCTCTTCCAGAGAATCAGAGAAACAGATTAAGAACTTTTATCACCCAAAACTGTGTTGTAGATATCACTTTTAAAAAAACAAGCAATATCTACGGCAGTAGATATCATTTGATGCAATTAGTGGTTTATTTGATTTTTCTACCATTGTGATGTCATTCCTGAAGATATCACTTGACAGAACAGAACAGAACAAAAATCACACATGGTGATATAGAAAATATATAGAGAATCTCACCCAAGTGTCTTGGAATATAAAATATATCAACACGAGTCGTGAAAGATATTCAATCCAAGGCTTCGCCTCAGATTTAATAACTTTCATCGACAAGTGTTGATATATTTTATATTCCAAGACATGAGGGTGAGATTCTATTTATCACCAAATATCATATTAAATTCATTAAAGAAGAAAAATGACTCATCATAAAGATGTTATTGTGAAGTCAAATAATTAGGATGCTGTGCATTTGCACTGCGACATCATAGCAATGCTACGACATCACAATGGTTGAACAATCAAATACTTGGATCAAGTGATATCGACAGCATGACATCACAATGGTAGAACAATCAAACAATCAAATAAACCAAGAATTGGGTCAAACAATATCTACTGCTGTAGATATCGCTTGCTATTTGAAAGCGATATCTACTGCGAAAAGACAGTATTGGGTGAT
>JAUTBT010011249.1:0-24040 GCA_032361225.1 Lepetodrilus schrolli
ATATATGATATGAAGCAGGGGAGACAATTTGTAGTTTTTTTTATTCCATACTGCTACACACGTACATGAAAATGAAAAAAAAGATAAATTTATTGTTTTTACATTGCAGCTGGAATCTTCCGCTCATATGCGACGAATTAAAACAAAAGAAAGGTAAGGAAAAGTCAGTTATTAGTTTACCTTTGCCCGGGAACTCAACACGATGTCTAGTGTTACACTGGTATCGATACAGCAGCAGGTGACGAGCACAACTGCCGTCCGTCATCTGTCCGCCAATGATGACCATCTTGTCACCAAGGTTAACAGCAGTGTGGAACACACGTGCACTCATCTGGGGAGATAACCAGGGAAAACTTACATAACAGGGGCGATAACATGTGAAAACTTAAATAAAAGGGAATGTCTAAAGAGAATTTTCTTTCTTTGTATGCAAAATTAAATATATTTTGAGAGAATGTTTTTTACATAATATTAAATTTTTTAAAATTCCCTCTCTAATTGATATTACAAATATGAAAACAAATCTATAAAGATTACATAACACTGTATGACAACAGTGTTCTGTGAAACTGAAACAGTCCATTGCCAAAAGTCGCCATAAAGTACAGACAGAACATATAGAAAGGAATAGGGCTGCGTTCAGGCTGCACTACATTTCACTACACTACAAGACGCAACATTTCTACAAAGTAGTGGCTGGCTGTACGGGTTTGTAGGAAAACAGCAGGAAATCAGTGTGTGTATGCATCCAGTCCATTCATGTCATAGGCTTTCCTACAAAGCACTGGGGGGTCCAAACCTGTAGTGAAAAGTTGTACTACATAGTACTTCATATGCTGGCTGAATGGCTTCCGTAGCAATAAATAGTACTATGCAGTGAAAAGTAGTGCAGCCTGAATGCACCCCTGGCTCATCGAAGGCTCGCCTCTCCTTTTAGTCTATTTACAAATCACACATGTCCCCCAAAAGTGCACACAGAACAGTGTCGCTCCACTGCAAATCGCACCTGTCGCAGATTAAACGGACAGACAGAACACACAGAAAGGAGCATGCTCCTACTCACCTCTCCTTTGCCCTCAGGCACCAGCAGACTCCAGACTCTAGCTTCCACGTCGTAGGAGTACAGGTCGTGGGACACGTACCAGCTGTCTGACTTGTACAGGTAGCCTCCGTACACATACACAGTGTCAGAGTTCTTGTCGTACACGGCGCTGTGTCCGTACAGACCTGTAAACACACAAACACAGACCCGCCGATAACTTAGATAATCTGGAATGATGCATACAGACCTGCAAGTATGCATGCACAGACTGGGTTGATAACTTAGATAATCTGGAATGATGCATGAACACTGAGAGCACACTAATCCATTGACAGAGGGTAATAATGCAGTGCTTTAAGCGTGCCCTAGGAAGTGGATATGCCACATAATAAACATGCATTATTATAATTATTATTTTTATTATTTTTATTATTTTTTACTGTAAATCATAAAAGATTTACCATCATTTAAACTTATGAACTGGTGGATTATCATCTTATCAGCGCAGTGAAATTTATAGAAAATAATTTTAACGAGCGCTTTGTGTATAACACACGTGGCAACAGACAATTGTGATTTCAGTGGAAAAACAAGCATGTGGTCTGGGGGCTACAGGCCCGAAGCCACAACAAGGGGAAATAAATAGACCCCTGGACAACACAATCAGCGGATTTCTGTAGATAAGCAGAACATTGTCATGCCTGAAATACCTTTAAAGTACCTCAAACACAAAATTCATATTTTATAAACCAAGAGAACTGATAATCCTACAGTCATGTATTCCCTTCCAAATGATCTGTTATCAGTAAATCAGGTCATTTTCTGGGCAGTCAGCTGGTGAGCTGGAATGTGTGACCGTCTCTCAAACGTCTGACCGAGGACCAATCACAACGTACTCTTCCAACCACGTCTTAACATGAATAGGGACAATTTTGTAAACAATCCTTGTTTATCACCTGCATATATAGTGTAGTACTTTTACATTGCAACTCACCAACTGGGATGGCTCCGTATAAGAGGTCCATGCCGAACACTCTCCAGCGGGCGTCTTTCTTCTCATCGGCATTGTAGGTGTACATGACGTCAGAGAAGTAGTACTCCGTGGTGAAGCCGCCGGTCACCACCAGCATCGTGTCTCGCACCTGGGTCAGGGTGTGTCCAGCTAGGGGGGGCACCGACTCTGGCACCTGGGGGTGGGGAGAGGAGAAAATAACAACGTTAAAGTGACACAGTCACATTTGCATAGGACTCACGTTACCATATTTTAGACTAAAATAAATGGGATCCACAGTTGACCCTGCAGTTTAAGCAAATCCGAGATGTAGTGAAGGGCATTATATCGAGGGTTCACTGTATTAGGATTCATCTCTTCTCATAGCTTGTTAGTATTTAGCAAGAGGAAACCTACAACATCTGTAGCACCTGCAAGCACCAACTGGTACTGATGAGCCAAGGGAGATAACTGTGGTGACAGTACAGACATCCTATCGTGATCATGTAAAGTATTAGGAAAGTTTTTTGTTTTGTTCAAACTAACCTCCTCCCGTGACCAGAAGTTTGATTCCAGTGTAAATTTCCACAGCTCGTTTGTTGCCTTGTACAAGCCCGGTCTATTCCTGTCCACGACGAATCCCCCGAACACGTAGATGATTTTCCGCTTGGGGATACAGGCTGCTGCGTGGTAATACCTGAAACATCATAAGAGGGTTAGGCTGCATTCAGATAATTGTTTCTGGGGATCAATCAGAAAGTTTTACAAAAGTGATATTGAAGAAATTTGTTTTTAGTTCTGTACGTGTCAGTGTAGTGAAATAAAAAAAATTTAAACATCACGGCCTTGTTCTACAGAATGATTGTAGCACTACGAGGGTGAGTGAATTATTGTTTTACGTCACAGCGGGAATCTTTCACCCATACGTGACGACTATGAGGGACATAACTCCCCCATTCTTGCATGCAAGTTAGACATAGTGCTATGATAGTTTCATGCAATGAGGACTTAGACCATATTCAAGAAATTGTGAATCTCAGATTTAGATCAGGCCCCCACCCCTCATATAAATGTTAACACATGGAATTACAACTCTCGCTACGATCATTCTGTGGAACAGGGAATGACTGTATTGCCACTCCTATATGTTATGGTTAAAACGATATCCTGGAATTATCTCCCCTGAGGTCACTTCCCCATGGCTAAAACCTCAATCTAATCAGAGTTATCTCCCCTGAGAGCTCACCTCCCTTTGGCTATAACCTAAATCTAATCAGTTATCTCCCCTGAGAGCTCACCTCCCTTTGGCTATAACCTAAATTGAATCAGAGTTATCTCCCCTGAGAGCTCGCCTCCCTTTGGCTATAATCCAAATCTAATCAGAGTTATCTCCCCTGAGAGCTCACCTCCCTTTGGCTATAACCTAAATTGAATCAAAGTTATCTCCCCTGAGAGCTCGCCTCCCTTTGGCTATAACCTAAATCTAATACAGTTATCTCCCCTGAGAGCTCACCTCCCCGTGGGTTCGTCCTCAGAGAACGGCAGCACGCACATCCAGGTGGCCGTGGTGGTGTCATACACCCACATGTCGTTGAGCAGCTGGTTCTCGGGGGAGTAGCCCCCGAACAGGTACAGCTTGTCCCCGCCACAAGTGGTCAGGGAATGGCCCACCCGTGGCGCTGGGAGCCGCTCGCGGTGGTCGAGGATGCGGTGGGGATCAGACAGCAGCTGGAGGTGCGGCTCAGTGTTGTCGATGACGATGTCGCAGGCCGGACTTCCAAAGCCGGCCACACAATTGCACACACCGTACTCCTGGAAATGAGGTCAAATATCAAGTTAAGACAAAACACGTAGGCATATATATATCATATATATGGTCATTTCTTTAAAAGGTAGCTTGGTTTGTATACTCCCCAGGGAGTTGAGAAGGAAAATGATAGCACACTGATCCATTTACCGGGGAAACAATGTAGCCCTATGAGCATGCTTTCTAGTGTGGAATTGACAAAATATAAATGTGCACATTATTATTATTATTATTATTATTATTATAGCCATCAATAAAATCACTTTGATTTTATCAATAAATTCAACTACATCCACAGAATACTGACCGTATTGCATTTCCCTTGACCAATGGATGACGAGCAGTTCTTGGGGCAGTGTTCGATCTCGCAGAAGTAACCTCCGAATCCCTGCTGGCATACACACTGACCATCAATGCATACTCGGTTGCCATGGCAATGATTTGGACAATCGATGACCTGGAAGCTGGCATTAAAGCCGCGCGTCTTGGACTTGGATGTGATCGATGATACTGTGACGAAAAAAATATTTCGAAAAATTAGATATTTCTGATGCAGTATGCATACAGGCCTTCCTGTATGAAATGACGTAACTCCAAAGTAACCCATTTATGATATACTTAACAGTGAAAGTGAGATTTCTCACTCTGAGAAAAGTGATATCGTTACTGCAGTGGCGAGAACATCTTCCAGTACTGCTGTGAGCCACGATGCCGACAGGAACTACCACCATGTGATCAAGTTGACTAACATTTTTGATGTTCCAGAGTTGTACCAGTTGGTTGTGTATGTCGATTAATTGAAATTATTCTGTTTCGACTTCTATTTGCTGTTAAAACTATTTAAGGCTAGCTCGTTAGGGTTGCCATTTTATTTCAAAATGTTTGATGACTTATTGTGACATGTTACCAGCTCATGACGTCAGCATACATTGTCCTCTTGGGAGAATTTATAGTTTTCTTAGAATTTATGGCTGGTACTGACAAAACCAAGGATATCACATATCAAGGATATCAATATCACATCAGAAAGGTAACTTCTGTGAACATTGATGCCGGGCCCTCGGGGCAGGATTTGAACCTGGAACATTTGGCTCCGAAGTCCAACGTTCTACCACTGCGCTTACCACCCGCCCTTATTTACTTTCTGAATTGGGGTTTAACTGGTACTGACAGACCAAGGATATAACTGCATTACTACGGTACAGACAGTACATCTTATCATGATCGCATCAGAAATGTAACTTTAAAAATGCAGTTACCATCATCCTTAGTTTACAAACCATTCATCATTGAAATATTACAGCACGTGGTATTAAATATAATAGAAAATGAAAATAAAAATAAAATGAAAATAAAATGAAAATAAAACAAAATAATTCACTCATCAGAACCAGCCATGGTTCACGGTTCATTACCATAACACAAAGTCATTGCAGATTCTCGTCCCACAGTAAAGCAAACCACTATAATACAACAAAAATACAAAGGTGGAAAAAAATACCAAGGGTTGATATCTTACTGGTGAGATCTGCCTCAAAGTAGATGACGATGATACCCGTGTTGGCTTGTACAACCAGATCTGTTCCCGGACTATTTCCGCAGAACGCACCTAGCAACACAGCGTTACTAATGTTGTCAGGGTCACGTGGTCCGTTGACGAAGTCTGGGATATCATCGTACACATACACGGAATCCTGCAACACAAACCCTGACGTGCTACAAATCAAAAATATTTCAATCACAAATGATAATTTTTTCGTTAATTAAAAAAAATTAAATGTTGTATAGTTTTCTTTTATTATAACATTCCCATGACAAACAAGGAACTGTGGCTCTCATATCAACATTCATCTTATCATTTCTATTTCTAATTTTAATTCTATTTTAATTTTAATTTTATATATTTAATTATTATTCATTCATTCTTTCATTCATTTGTATTTATTTTTATTATTTATTTATTTATATTATCATTTTTCAAAATTATTATTAATATTATTAAATTATTTTTGTTTATTTATTTTTTATTTATATTACCTAAATAAATATTATAAATAATATATATATATATATTTTTATAATTACTATTACTATTATTATTATTATTATTATTACATTCTCCTAAACAAGGAACTGTAGCTCACCTGGCCACACTTGACCTCCAGGTCACCCTCGATGGACACGATGATGGTGGGTGCCAGGATCTTCCTCCTCATTGGTGGAACATCGATCTCCGGGAACACCGTCAGCAGCCACAGGCAGTAGATGTTGGCCTGGTTACTCAGCCCACTGCCCTTGTGAGTGCCCACGGCCCCGCGGGTGATCCCCTTCTGTATCATCCTCCCGTCGCACTGCAGGTAGCACTTGCCTCCATTCCTGGAAACACAAGTCACGTGATATCAATATCATAAATAGAGCTGTAATGAAGAGCAAAAATGTTTGACATCTTTATATATATATATTATTTATTTTTAAATTTGAATTTAGAGCCACTTTCAAGATTCCTTCACTTATGGCAGGAGGAAAGCTGCAATATCCGTATCGCTGAATGTTGCAGTAAACCTGTAAGCACCGGCCAAGGATGATAACTGCATTGCCACGGTACACACAGCACATCCTATTAAGGTCACATCAAACAGATAACTTTGGTGAACATTGATCTGGGCTCCTGGGACAGGATTTGAACCCAGGGCCCTTGGCTCCAAATTACAAACATTCTACCATTGTGCTACCACCCACCCTGAATTCGCCAACCTACCATGGATCGCCATAGTAGTTCTGTTTACATGTGTCGCAGCTCTTGCCCTCCGTGTTGTCAGTGCAGTGGCACTCCCCCGTGATGTTGTTACACTCCCCTCTTGATAGATCCCCGTGTCCGTTACAGTCACAAGGAGTGCAGCCTGAAGAACAAACTGGTTAGGTGAGGAAGTGCAAACTGGTTTGGCAATGGAGTGCAAACTGGTTTGGCAATGGAGTTCAAACTGTTTTGATACGGGAATGTAAACTGGTTTGGTAATGGAGTGCAAACTAGTTTGGTAAGGAAATATCGTTTTCTTTGGAAAAGGATTTCAAGAAAAATGTGTAGAAAAAAATATATACATATTTTCATGAATAAATTTCATGACAGATTGACACAAAGAAATATTCCTACTGTAATCATTTGACTCGTTGTTTAAAATTATATTTACACATTACAAGAATACATCTACAATTAATGGGCTGTTTCTCCAATCATACTAGCAGTTTTGATGAACGGTGAGTGAGTGTGCATTATTGCTTGTTGTCACTCAAGATTACTTAAGAAATTTAAAAAAAGATAACAATGCATCTAATTTCATTATTAAACTTGAATGCAAATTAATATTTGACAAAATATCAGTAATGCCTCAGCATTTTCCATTTTACTGCAAATTAAAAAAGCACCGAATCTCATTGAAACAATAAAATAATTCACACACATATTAAAAAATCATGAAGTTTTTCATGACATGTGACAATGTTGAGCGATTACGACCCAGGTCACCCTGCCCTGACCTCCTACCTTCTGGGTCGAGGGGGTTGCCGTAGCTACCGGGGCGACACAGACTGCAGTTGGTGCCGGTGGTGTGGTGCTGACAGAGGTCGCAGATGCCGACAGCGACGTGGCACGTGGAATGGTTGTTGCAGCCGCAGTTGGTGTTGCAGTCCATGCCAGTCCAGCCGATCTGACAGATGCACTGGTAGTTCTCTGGGCCCGAGCAGTTGCCATGGATACAGTTGTGGAAACACCTGGACAAAAAACCCAGAGAGGTCACGGTTAACCCTCGTGATGGTGGAGGTCAGCCGAGATGGTTACACAGAAGTGATTTTCATTAATTCAGTAGATAGAAGTCTAAATATATGTCTGAGAGGGAGTGAGAATTTTGAATATTCAAGAGGTTAATAAAAACCATAAACACTTTACAGTAATATTAATAATAATAATAATGATAATAATAATAATAATATTAACAAAAACAATACTACTAATTATAATAATACTAATACTAATAATGTACACATTGCAATTCAAAAGTTTGCTCATAGCACTACATCATTACCCCCGTCAATGAAGCAATTTGATTTCCATTTCCTTCTCAACTACCTGGGGAGTATACAACCTGCCATTTCAGGCATTAGAATGTTAGCATTTACCATTCCAACTCTTCCAGTTATCAACGCTAAAAATAACAAAGGATCCATTTAGCATGTTCAGGGATAGAACTAGACACTCGCCCGGCAGCCTGATCCATTTCACCTAATGTTAAAGGTATCCTACTGGCTGGTAGAAATTTCATGTTTTGTTATTTATACCAAACTACGGGTGTGTACGTTTTAAATTAAGTTCCATCCCTGTATTTTTCAAGAAGTTAATAAAATAAAACAAAACTTTTTTTATTTAATCAAAAATAATAATAATAAAACAAATATAAAACAAATATTTTAAAATAAACAAATAAAAAAATAAAAAAATTTAAAAAAATAATAATAATAAAAATTAATAATAATCTTCTTCACATACGTTTCCTCGCACACGCCCCCGCCCGAGTCGTAGAAGCCCTGGTTGCAGTGACACTCGTAGGCGTCGAAGGTGTTGACGCATGTAGCGTTGGGGTGGCAGTCGTACAGTCCTAGCAGGCACTCCTCTACATCCATGCAGATGTCGTACATCCAGTCAGCTGGTTCCGTCGCTGTCACGTTGTGGACATCGCTGATCATCTCCGAGCAGTTGTTGTTCTCCACTGGGCCTGAAGCACGCAATTGTTTTTTAACTCATATATAACTCATATACGTATGATCGTGTTGATTTTCACAGGTGCGTTATAGATTGCATTTTTAAGGGTAAATTATCATGTCATTCTCCACCAGAGATTTGATCGGTGTTTTAGATAGCATTAAGGGTAAATTACAAATTTCAAATCCCAATGAAAAATAGAGAATAAAATCGTACTCAAAAAGGTTTAGTAACCTCGGGACTAGATCCTTTCAATAGGCATTGAATTTTATTTTAAATTAAAAATACAATATTTTGAAAAGTAAAATTAAACAAACAAACAAACAATTTTTTTTTAAATAATTCACATTTCACTCTCTCCATGCCAGATTAATCACAATCACGGCTACACAGGGAAGCCATGGACACCTCCAGAAGTATAACAAAATAAAAGCGCCCTTCCCCACTCACCAGTGAAATCTCCGTCCAGACAGATCCCGATGGTAGGGTTTGCAATGTTACCGCACCAACCACATCCAAAGTTCTCGATGCACGTCTTGCAGGTGTTGAAGGCGGCGCAGTCGATGCATTTGATGCCCACGCGGTCGCTGTCCACCCAGCCCGTGCACTCGCCCATGAGGTAGCGTGTGACGTAGTCAGAGAAGGGGAGACAAGTCTTCGTGTTCATGCACCATGCACACTTCTCCTCTCCGTAGATGCAACTGCTGCAGGAGTCGCGCCTATAACGAAGTGTGTTTTATTTTGGTTACGTTATTGCAGCATGAAAGCTCATCAGATACCAGCATATCCCATACATTCCTCCAACATGTAACATTCACCTCCAACACATTTTCCAGATATTTCCCAAATTTTCCAGATATTTACCAAATTTTCTAGATATTTATAAACTTTCTCAGATATTTACCAACTTTCGCCAATACTTTACCAAATTTCCCAGATATTTACCAAATTTACCAGATATTTACCAAATTTACCAGATATTTACCAAAATTCAAAGATAATTACCAAATTTGCCAGATATTTACCAAATTTCCCAGTTATTTACCAAATTTCCCAGATATTTACCAAATTTTCGAGATATTAATCAAATTTCTCAGATATTTACGGAATGTCCCAGATATTTATACACTTTCGCCAATACTTTACCAAATTTCCCAGATATTTCCCAAATTCCCCAGACACCAGTTGTTCCTGACAAATACCAAATTCTCCAGACACTTATTACCAGTAACAAAGAAAGAAATCCTCGAACAGGAAGAGCCCAGTACAACAGACTTACATATGGCAGGGGATGTGGCATTCGCTGGCATTCTGGACGGCTTGTTCCATCCTCCCACGTCGTGTACACTGGCCATCCACCGACACCCATTCACACAGCGGATTCTGTGGAAATAAACATTCAGATATCCAGTGATCGCAGGATACATATTTAAGTACTTCTATATTATGATATAGTAGCAAAAGCCTAATATTGAAAATACATCTAAACACAACACGCTGATCTGATTATTTTATTACATACAAATGGCTAGAATTGTAGCAAAAAATTTCTGTCAAATGTGAAAAAATTAAGTCACTATTATATTACCGCTAGTTATTATTTACAAGCATTGATGTTTGTTTTCCCAATGGGTGTGGCCATTTTGTGAAATGTATTTTGGAAATGTTTCCAGTTACATTTGGCTCCACACGACTCATTCAGTTTACACCTCGTATATTAATTGGTATAAATTAACCAATCAATGGATGGGAAGCAATCAAGCGAAAGAAATCGAATGAGGGCAACTGACTTTGATCGTCTGCTGTCAAAAGTAAAGTGAGACTGTATAAACAAACAGGAAATTTGGAGTTTCTTCGGAAAGTGTGCCGACTGTTTTAACTTCAATGTCTTTTAGTATTAATATTTAAGCTTTTTCTTGAGGAATTTTATTACAAAATGGGCACACATATATTAAAGTGCACATCTAAGTTACTTGCGTGAGGCAATCACATCGCTATGAGAGTATTTGTTATTTTATTTTATTTTTTCATTGGGGTTTTAAGTCGCTTTCAAGATTCTTTCACTTATATCATGACTTGGCGGTTTAGGGCAGAAGGAAACCCGCAACATCCATAGTGCTGAATGTTGCAGTAAACCTGCGAGCACCGGCTCGTACTGACAAGACCAAGGATGACAACTGCATTGCCACTCTACAGACATCGCATCCTATCAATATCATGTCAGAAAGGTAACTTGATGTCGAGCCCGGGGCGGGATTTGAACCTGGAACCTTGGCTCCGAAGTCCAACTGTTACCACTGTGCTACCACCCGCCCCGACATGTCTCACTGTTTGATAAACTAAATTTAATCTCTTTTATATTTAGCAAAGCAGTAATTCTTTCTAATGTCACAAAATGAAGTTTAATTCACCAAATATTATGAAAGTAATTTAATCAAGTTAACAGGATTACAAGAACTTCTGAGCTATGAGCTATGAAAAATTCCTTGCTGAATTCACATCTCAGTGTGTTGTTTCATACTCTTGGAACACAATTATTAATATAACATATAAATCATCTACTAAGTTTTCTCCATTCTTTTGTTAATATCCAGCACGATAACATTATATTTCAACTACCATATTATAGTAATTCTCTTATACATAAGCATTGAATGCTTAATTTATTTATTATTAAATGGGACTCGAACAAACTTCCATTTGTAGAAAAGACAAAGAAGTGATGATATTACACCATACAGTGATAACATTTTCTCCACAATTATATTTTACCTGATAATTCGGTTTTGTTGCCAGTTTGTTAATGATTACATCACCTGTTATTTTAGATATGTAAAACACCATCCTCTGCCTCATAAGGTTGAATGAAGGTACTGAAATTTATGAACTATTGGTAATGGATGGCAAAAGACAGCAATTGCACAACATGTGCAAAGCACAATTTAAAAACATCGATCAACAGAATAAAGAATTATTTTGATGGTTTTGTGGTGCATTTGATGCGAGAAAACATGGATTCTTGCAAACATAACTCTACATATTTCATATAAACAATAATAAAAATTGACATCAGCAAAAATCGTATTATATTTTCCCCACCCTCCACATTCTCATGTACCATTATAGTCAAAGATTGTAAGCTTCTACAGATGAGCACATACTAACTTGTACTGTATATACAATATTTGTGTTAATTACATGTAGTAATAATACATCTATACTAATAGTAACTGCACTAACACTGCCATTGAAAGCACCTGTGTATAGGTCAATTGTTCTATTGATTTTTAATACACACGCACATATAGTTAATTTTCTTTCTGCGATACAACAGGAGTAGTTTAAATGCACGGTCTCGTTCAACCTTGTTGTACTGACCTAGTTTTTAGCAATATCTACAGATGCCATCTATGATGTTTACCGAGCCATCAATCACAACATCTGGAGATGGTATCCAATATTTTACCAAGGCAAATCAGTAAAATGCACAATATTGCTTAACCTTATTGCACTATGCTAGTGTTTACCAGTATCTACAAATGACATTGGCACTTTGTATTGAACGTTCAAACATCTGATGCTGTGAAAGACAATACGAATGCTTAAAATAATCTCATTAAAAATTACTATTTTAATTTAGAAAAAGCAGCAATAAAATTCCACATTCGTTAATACTGAATGTCAGTTAACCTCCTTGCACTGTCAGAATGCTTAGCAATACCTCCAGATGACACCAATACTTCCTATCGAACCTTCAATCATCCAACTCTTGGAAAGACATCTCAGGTATCCTCATGAAAATGAATATTCTAATACAGGAAAGGTCAAAACTATTCTAGATCTTATTTAACCTAACTGTACTCTTCTTCTATATTCCCATGCCGGTAAAGTATTGAATCGAACCTTAAATCAAACCCTCACACGACTGACGATATTCCCATTGACATGAATATTTTAATATCAGAAAGAGCAGTAAAATTCCACACGAATCGAAGCGATCAAGATACGGATAAAGAACTTGGACTGATTGATTTGTTGTTTCTACGAGACCATGGTCAACTGGTTTTGGTCTTCTGTGGTTACAGACAACAGTGATCTGTTACATAATTGTATTCCCAGGTAGCAGGTAACGATGATGTTTGAACCGAGAGCTTGTCAATCTTCAGAGTGAGTGGGTGAATTACTGTTTTACGTCACAGCGGGAATCTTTCACCCATACATGACGATGAATTAATTAACTATACAATATGAATGGGCTAAAATCAAATGCAGCATGAAACATGCCCCCAAAAAATTGATTAAAAGTGAATATATGACTGAATAAATGGAATAATGAATTTGAATAGGATTAAATATTGTGAATATAATAGAATGAAGAATACAGTCGTGAAAGATGAAAACTCATGATATAAACCAATTTATTTTAAAAATGATAGGATGAGATGCCCAGGAACCTGGGTGAAGAGATGTTTGAGGTGTGGCGAGGAGTAAAACCCGGCATGTTGAGTTGAGAAGTCAACACAGTCGAGCAAGATGTGCTTGTGCTTGTGCTTGACCGTGAGGTCTTCGCCACACCCAACGCACCTAGGTTTATCCTCGCCATTTAAAATGTAAGGTCTTAGTCAGTGTTACATACCTTATTCTTACCCAAATACTGTAGTCCCTCTCTATCCACCATGAACAGCTAAGCAATTTCTACATTTCTGATAATATTCTCCAAAGACAGTTGCCATGTTTATGGTGAATCCCTACATTAATTTTCTCTAGACAGTCCTTTGATGTGTCTTCTTAACTTATTGCCATGATCCATCATCTAATCTGTTTTTCTTTCTCTTATTTTCATTCTCTACGAATCTGGTTGATGTACATGTGGTATGAGTATTTATTGTAGTTGAATCCGCATTGAGCATGCAGCAGATACAGCCCTCATCCTGCGATCACTCATTAAATCAGGACTATTGAACTCGAAAAACGACATTGTGGAGAATATGGAATCGACAACTTCATCACTATTATGGTGCGACCTATGTTTTGTCCACCAGTCAACTCGCCTTAACCTTTTACTGATGTGATTCCAGCCTTTGTATCGAATTACAAGTATATCAAAAGGTAATTATTGGTCAGATTAATGTATAATGGTTTCGCATTAATATATTCCATGCATTTCCTGCAGGCTATCGCATCTCCTTAGATTTCAGAGTGTCCCTGGCATCAACAGAAGGATATCTTAGAGTTGTAATTAGTCGTGGGGAAATTAGCCTGCAGTTGTATTTGGCAGAGGATGTCTGTAGATGGCCATCAACATGCGTCGTTATCATCTGCCGATATGAGCCGTTTGTGTATTTGTTTTCTTGTATATCGATATACTTCCCATTAGCATTCACCAGATTCTGTGGTACTTCCTCTGCAGATATGGAGACGAGTATGTAGGAATCATTCAATTGGTTGTATTGATTGCGGACGTATTCATTTCAACTTTTATTTGCACTCTCCATTAGCGGGAACAATGTTCGTGGAGGAACACCTCAGAAAAGCGCAATTTGTCAATTTGTGCCAGCTACTCTTATTTTAGAGCACAAGTATCCCTCATTCTTTTTTGACGCCAGCTATATGCATCTGCAATGTATCTGAAACTGCCCAATTTGTAAAAAGGATTAAATCTAATGTAGGTTGACAAAAACTCACCGACTTGCATTTTCTTCTATTTCTGCTTTTTAAAGTGAAACATTCTTACTTTTTCTTATGTAATTGTAAAACATGCTACTTCTGTACTTATGCCGTCTTTAATACACTGCCATCATTTCAGTCCTTTATAAGAGCCACCTTTAGCCTAATGGGCAGAATTCTGTACCTTTTGAATCTAGTATTCCATAGAATCATGGCCAATGATCTCAATGAGAGTCTTGGTTAACCCTCTCCCTGTTGGGATGATAGGAAACTGGTTACATCCATGTACTTTAAAACAGTAAATCTTCCATTTTCATGAAGCAAAATGTTAGATATCTGTAATGATGGTTGTAGTCAGTGTACATGTGAATACGAAGCAGATGTAGTTTATAGTGCTTCATGCATATCTCCTTGCTATGGCCTTTCTTTTATTTCATTCATTGATCATGATAATGTAAGCTTTGTCAGACTTCCAATGTACCTTCAGTGTCTAGTAGTGTTTTGTCTAGTGTCTTGTTTAGTACTGTGTTTGATTTAGTGCTATGTTTATGTCATGTCTATTGTTATATCTAGTTTGATGTTTCGTGCTTTTATCAGTACTTTGTTTTGTGCTGTGCTTAGTGTTATAATGCAATGTTTACTTCTATGTTTAGTCTAGAGCCATGCCTAGTGCCATATCTCGTGTTATGTCTAGTGCTATGCTTAGTGCCATGCCTAGTGCCATATCTCGTGTTATGTCTAGTGCTAAGCTTAGTGTCATCTCTAGTGCCATATCTAGTACCATGTCTAGTGCTATAATTAGTGTCATGTCTAGTACCATGTCTAGTGCTATAATTAGTGTCATGTCTAGTGCCATGTCTAGTGTTATGTTTGGCAATGTGTCTAGTGCTGCATATAGTGCCATGTCTACTGCCATGTCTACTGCCATGCCTAATGCTGTCTAGTGTCATATCTAGTGCCATATCTAGTTCAATTCCTAATGTCATGTTTAGTGTCATGTCAAGTGCTATTTCTAGTACCATGTTAACAGCCATGTCTAGTATATAGCACTTTATCTTCAGCTGTGTGTCTATTATATATATATATATATATTGTATTGTGTCTAGTGCCAAGACCAACTGTAAACCTCCCTCAAAGAGTTGTCATTGTTTGTGTTTGGCTGTTGTAGTACACCACTGAATAGCACTGGTACATGCATCAGGTTACGGGAATAGACACGGAACTGACACGGGAACAGACACAGGAACACCAGTTCCATCTTCCTTAAGACATACTCCAGCATGTTCTGACATCCACCTGAAGCATGGAGTCTGGGGGTCGGGGATGGAATACCTCTGTGAGGATGTCGCCAGTTGAACCTGTAGGTGTTTGTTAGGAACACAGGTGATTGACTGCCTGTCATAACCCCTTGTCATAACCCCATGTCATAACCCCATGTCATAACCCCATGTCATACAAGGTAGCAGATAGCTGGGAGTACATATTATGGAAAAACATTTCTGGCTATCTCATCTTCTTCAAGAAGTGGATAGGAAAATGGGCTTTTTACAACAGAAGCTGTGTTTTCTATCTGTCTGGCGGTGTTAAAGAGAAGTCAATTATTTAGTTTGGCTTTGTTTTCAATCTGTATTGCTGCTACTGGTAACATTTGTTTGAAAAAAACCTTGTTTTGATGCCAGTTAGAGCCTTCGTTATGAAACATCACGATTTTGTCTTCTAGTGTTACTTGTATAACAAAAAACCCATGTGTTCCTGTGCTTTGTAAAATGATAATTTGCAGGGCATATGAAAAGAATTATTTATACACTATTGTAAAATGAAATAGAGAAGTAACAAGCTGTGATATAAGTGAAAGAATCTTGAAAGCATCTGTAAACCACAATTAAAAAATTAAAAATATAAATTTGGTGAGTTGTTCTGGGCAGTCTATTGTGCTCCATGATTTAACAGTGGTTAAAAAGATATTTTTGTGTGGCAATACTTAGATGTCATGCAGAGCTGATTTCATCTGTACTAGAATTTTTAAAAAGGAAAAAGCTGAGATGTTTTGTGAAGGATACATATCATATTGCCTCATGGCAGATTGAACCATAGGCTTTAGATATCATGATGCTGTTACGTGATGCCATCACAAAATGGAAAAAAAATATTGTTCTTTCAAACCATTTTGTATTTCTATATAATGATTTCTTTTCAGATATTTTCAGACCACCCAGTTTCAGTTTGACTGATATTTCTGTTTGGAATGCCAGTGTCTTCATTGAACCAGCTGTTGCAAATTGGCCTTATAAGAAAATACAGTTATTGCAGGTTCTTCTCCCTCTGTAAACAGATCATTGTGAGAGAGTACAGAAGACTGCATAGAACCCCAACCCTCTCACTCAATATTATGATAGTCAGCCTCACGTTTACTGCAGTGTATACCGCTATCGTCTAGGTATGTCGTTATAATGTTCGCAAGCGCCATAGTTAGTCTAGGTATATCATTATTATATAATCTTGAGAGCTAAGAGTACAAACGTTTTTATGAATGGAGTCAACTAAGTTGGCCTGTACATGTAACCTTGCATGTTGAAAATGGGTTAATCCATAAAATGGACACTTAAGAAAGATTGATCATGGTTAAGGTCTACTAGATGAACATTTTAACCTGGGTTTTGTGGATGTACCATAGTCGATGATTGATCAGTACAGTTAAATTCAAGATGGGGTGAAATGAGTGCAGTAAATGGACTACTCCACAAAATTGTCATTTGTAATTTGCTGATCCTGATTTAGGGTTGCCAGACTAACAGTTTAATGTAAGTTTGTGGATGTACTAGATCATTGCCGATCAATTCAAAATGGGCAGTCAAATGGGTGCATTTATGCATCTTGCCCATTCTTCGGTGAATCAATTCTGATCCTGATTTAGAGTTGTCACATGAACATTTTGAATGTAAGCTTTTGTGGATGTACTTGAAGTATCTAGAGGATAAAAAAACATATACTGTTTTGGGGCTTGTCTATTTTTGATCCATTGACACAATGTAGCTTAGAATGTATGTGACTGATTCTTGCTGTCCATGTATAGCACTTCAATATGACGTGAACCCAAATAGCAGATGGTCATTCCTGAAAAGGTAATTATAGGTGAAACTTTAATGCGTAATCAGATCGTGTTTTTTTTAGTCAGACACCATTCAAAAACATCTTAGAAGAGTTTTGTGAGCAGACTCAACCATTCCTGATAAGAACAAACATTTACAACATTATTTAATTACCTTTTATGGATCCCTAACCATACGCCCATACATTTCCATTTAAATAGTAGCCTTATGACCTTTCATATTCAACATTATCGATATATAAATATAAATGTCTCCAAATTCAAATTCCCAGACTAAGTTTGTCTACAGTCTATGACCCAGTGTCCATAGTTTCCTACATTTGCTCCTTTTATCCTGGACATGCCTTTTGAAATGACGAACATCTTTTGAAATTAAATTTCCTTTGAAATTGATCGCAATAGCAAATGTAATTTTTTTTCATATTTGGCACATAAATGTTGACGTGATCTTTCGCATTTTGCTCTTTTGTTGGAAGTATTAATATCATGTGGCTGCAAATTTGAGGGAATGATAAACTTATCAATTTCACATAAATCCACTGTGACCCCAGAGATAACAGCAGGTATTGTGAAGACATTTGGAGCCACGTGAAGTGAAATAACTCATACTAATTAGCATGGTGCTTCATCACACCATAAGAAAGAAAGATAGTGGCTATTGTGGAGATTGTTAGAGATTGTAATGAAATAAATTAATTGTAGTTATACCGTTGGACAGTTTATTCTTGAATTCATGTTGACCAACTTCAGGTTGATCCTTTTATGAGTGTGTATGAACAAAAATACAGTTACTTTGGTTAGGATTTGTCTATGTGGACTGGCCACCAACAGTTATGTAGCCAGGCTTCTGATAATTAAAAGTAGAATATCACATTGGTCTACAGTATGACAATGATGATGTAGTTCAGATTGGTCTCCATTATGACAGTGTGGTAGAGTTCAGATTGGTCTCCATTATGACAGTGTGGCAGAGTTCAGATTGGTTTCCATTATGACAGTGTGGCAGAGTTTTAATTGGTCTACTTTATGACAGTGTGGCAGAGTTCAGATTGGTCTACATTATGACAGTGTGGCAGAGTTCAGATTGGTATACATTATGCAGAGTTCAGATTGGTATACATTATGACAGTGTGGCAGAGTTCAGATTGGTATACATTATGACAATATGGCAGAGTTTAGATTGGTCTACATTATGACAGTGGCAGAGTTCAGATTGGTCTACATTATGACAGTGTGGCAGAGTTCAGATTGGTCTACAGATTGGTCTACATTATGACAGTGTGGCAGAGTTCAGATTGGTATACATTATGACAATATGGCAGAGTTCAGATTGGTCTACAGCATGACAGTGTGGCAGAGTTCAGATTTGTCTACAGTATGATAATGGTGGTAGAGTTTAGATTTGTCTACAGTATATAAATAGTGGAAGAGTTCAGATTGGTCTACAGTATGACAATGTTGGTAAAGATCAGATTGGTCTCAGTGTGACTATGCCGGAATAATGTAGACTGGTCTACAGTGTGACAATGGTAAATAAATTCAGATGGGTCTGTGGTCTGACAATTGTGTGCAGACTTTAATTTGGTCTAGAGTAAGACTGGTGGCAGGAAGTAAGATGCAGAACGGTAACCACTGTAACAGCAATTGCAATCTTACGAGACTTTACAACCAAATTGGGAATTGACAAAGTGCGGAATTTGACTGTAATGCAATATATTCAGGACGTACTAATGAAATGGTCATTAGTTTGTCTGGCCTTGGAGTCTTCAGTACCCTGGGCACTTTCATGGAGATCCTAATCACAACTCCCAAAGGGGGCTGCATGTCTCCTACAATATCAGAGTAGCAGCTTTAAAGGTGTACCCATATCTATTTGTCACTGCTTGGCAATGATCTGATGGAAAAACAAGTGTTATTCAACTGCTCTGGGAACCACAATAGTCTACGTGTCAGAGGATAGTTGTAAACAATGTTCTGGCAATATGGATTGATACAAGTTCTTTGAAGACAAACCCATTGTGGTTGTAACTTCCTGTCCTGGGTAGTGTGTAGAAGCTTCATTCCCAGTAGATCCACTAGTGCTCTAGAGAGAGTGTCAGAAAACATTTCTCCATTTTTAATGGTCATTTGCAATGATTTTTGTTTCTATAAACTATCCATGTCAGAAAGCGTCTACAATTACTGGCTGCACTGAAGCAACATCAAAAGGCTGGAGTGGTGTTTTTATCAAGTGTTACTCCCATTTATCTGATGCTGTAAAAGCATGTGCAGTTTGCAAACACTTTAGCCTTTCCACGAACTAATTTTACCAGTCTTAGTGTTTCATCATTATTAACTGTTGAAAGTGTACTACACATCTTGATAGCCCCAGTTTAGCCCCCCCGGGGAGAAATGATATTTGCTGCCAGGGTCTAGGGGCCATTTTTAACTACAAAGACGGAGTTGCCTAGCCATGCACTTGTGGAAATTGCTTAGTTAGTCATCAAAGAAGGATTAAGATATACGTATGCCATTGTATAAAACTGTAGTTTTTACCTGATAGCTGCTGATTGTATGATTGTATGTCACCAAAACACTCACCCTGCGTTGACCGTGATGTATACAGGATGTTTTTCAAATGGATTTTAGCATTACAGGTGTGTCACAGTCTATGTAATAACACGTGTGAACATATACTCAACATAATTAATTAAGTGCCAATAGCCTTTTTTGAACATATGAGCATCTACAGGCTCTAAATACTTTTCAAGAACTTGCAGACTCATTGGAAAAGGAATAGCACCAACATTCCTCAAGACGAGTTTAGAAATTTAGTAGAAAGCTTCCTAACGAAATATCTGCTGGCCCTTAATTTATTTTGTTGAGTATATATGAATGTGAAATGTCCCATTAATATATTAACACTTTTTAGATACATTAGAATGTTCTGTCTCACAATGAAGAAGAAAGAAATTGTGTAAATGTAATTTGCATAATTGTGCTGCAATTTATTGGCTGTGTGACACTTAATTGCTATGTAGTGACATTGATTTTACTGCTAAGTGAAGCTTTTGTTCTACTGCAATGAAATTAAAGGACAGTGTGACACTCAATTTTGCTGCAGCTTGGCACTTAACTTTCCTTCAGTGTGACACTTAACTTTCCTTCAGTGTGACATTTAACTTCCCTGCAGCATGACACTTAACTTTACTTCAGCATGAAACTTAAGTTTACTTTCAGTGTGACACTTAAATTTCCTGCAGTTTTGCACTTATCTTTACTTCAGTGTGACACTTAACTTTCCTGTAACATGATATTTAATTTTCCTTTAGTGTGACACTTAACTTTACTTCAGTATGACACTTAACCTGACACTAACAGTAATTTCACTGCAGCGCAACACTTAACTGTAGTGTGATGGCAATGTTATTCTTTGACTGCAATATCAGCATTATTGAGGTAGACATTTGTGAATGCTGACTATGGTCTACCCATCACTCATGACTTTATTGTTGTTATATCTCACTTTATTTATGTTTTCCTAGATAAGAGAACCTTTTCAGACAATATTTGCCATTCACTCGTGTGCATCCCTCTTTGGAAGGCCCACTGTTCCGCAGGCGATAAGCGATACCAGTGCCCCCTATGAAGACAGTTTAGAAATATGGAAACTCTGTTTGGGTGGTCTGCTATTATAGACTTATGTCAGATATCTTTAGATTTCTCTTGTTGCAGCTTTCAAGTTGGCCACATCGATGAAATACATCAATGATGAGATTATTCAGCAGGTGATGCTAACCACTGATGATGTCTCTTCACCTGTTCTGACCAATAGGAAGTCTTAGATATTGTGCCAATATGCTATTTTCCTGAGAAACTAATTGGCTTGAGACAATTAAACCATTAAAGCATATAAATGAGGTGATGGATACAGTGGATAACTCTGAAAGATGAGAGGGGGGTCAAGCAGGGTTTGCCAACAACGGAGATCGTGAAAGGAGATTTAGAACGGCACGGCCAAGAGATATATACTGTGGTAAATATTGTTGTGACTGGATCCCATAAACAAATGTCTCCTCGGGTTAAAGCTGATAAATTAACAGGACTGGCATGCATGCTTCGAAGATGTCGGGCAACATCAAAAGCTGGAAGACGAAATCGGTGTCACTTCTTAACAGCAGTTTTTCTTTGATTACATCGAAGGCAATGCATGTAGGTATACCATTGCACTCAAAAATACCACTTTGGATGGGCTAAGAATGTGCATATGCTTTGAAAGCTCTTTGTCCGACAGATATTGTTCTTCAGGATAGACTTATTCTGGTCAGACAATGCTGTGGTATGGATTCTTGGAGTCTGTTCTGTCTGTTATACATCCATTTGAAAAATAGGTCTGGAAATTATTTTCTTTCTGAATTGACGATTTTAAAGATTGCTCCAGTTCTTGTAATAGTAGTTCATAAGGGATATTTCTTTTACATTGGAAGGGAAATATACAGAGTATTAAATTTATTAGAAAGCAATGCTGCAAAATATGTTTACCAAAAAAAAATGCTGATTTAATTTAAATTGTTATTGATAATATCAGTTAAGTTCATAAAAAGCGTATTTATTTTACATTTGATGGGATAGATCCAGAGCATTTTTATTGGAAAGCAATGCTACAAAATATGTCTAGCAAAAAAAGGCCTAATGAATCTAAATTGTGTATCTAGTGGATACCGTGTTCTCTACTTAGCATTTATGCAAAACTCCATTCCTCTAAAACATCCCAAATGCCTTACTTTGTATTGCGGAATCGGCCCATACATCATCAGAGGATCAGGTGATGTAACAGACATCTTTTTCCTTGTGGTCTCACCAGACTCGTAAACGACAAAAGTCTAGAATTCTTGTATGACGACCAAAACCAGCTTCGAATCGCATTATTCTCACTTTATTTCGTTTGTCTGTCAAGTGATGCCTTCCGTAATAAAACGGCCATAAATCTGTTGCAGCACTTTTCTTTATGCTGATTGAATATAGGCCGTATAAGTGGGTGGTTTGTCCTGTACAAGTTAGTACGCAATTACAACAATTCAGACTTTCTAGCTATGGCCATCACCAAATGACAGCCATTAAATTTCACTACTGATTTAATGAAAATCGCTGCTCTGTAGGGAATTTATGCTTGACTCAGCATAAAGATGGTTAATGAAAAATGTATTGACGACATCTGAATATATATTGTGTTGCATGAGAGTTATTTGTTTTATCTGTAAATGTGTCTCTTAACACTCTCAATGATAGAGGTAACCAGAGATGCCTTTGAGAGCCGTGATTGGAATTCATCCAGCAGGGAATTTAAAGGGTTAATCTGAATGCTTTGAGAAATTCATTTTTATTTATTGAATATTCCTTGATTCTTTTCACATTTAATATTATGCAAAAATTGCCAAATATCATCTGACATTCTCATATATATAGTAACGCAGATGGTTTTTTTTTGGTATATGATTCTTCGGAATAAATGGACATAATCTATTTAAACATTCATCTTTGCCATAGTTAAAAACAAATAATTATAATGAAATAAGAGGCAGATGTCAGACGATCTGTAAATATACCTCGATGACGTACAGGTGTTTTTTTTTGTTCCTGGTTGCAAGAGCTTGGGAAATATCAGCCATGGTTTGTAAAATGCAACAAGACAATGAAATCTATTAAAAACAATCTACAAGACTTCTACACATCTTGGACATGCTTTTTAGCTGTCAGTTACGAGGAAATCACAGCGTGAGGAAGCCGTGTCTGCTAAAAATGGCTGCCAGAACTGACGGCTCTTATTATCTGGACATCTTGCCTAGTTGTGCATATTTCTTCCATTTGCGCTCATCTCAGCAGTAGATTTATATAACGCAAATGCTTACATGCACATTACCAATTTTATGACTAATTTCTACAACACTGGAAGTTTCTTCAGCTTCTTGTATTCAACATACTTTGTCAATATTGGATTCTGTCAACATGATTTCTTCAGAATGAATCATAATATTATTATTTTCTTTCTAAATATGTCTAGATGTCCCTTTAACACAAACTAAATAGAAGCAGCTCTTGTTATTGTTATGGTTATCTCAAATGATTTATTCATTCATTCTTAAGGTAATATAGTAATTGTCAACTGATTTATTGAATGTGCAGCTATTTTCTTGTCCAAAGTTGTCACGTCATCAAGGAAAAACCATTGACATTACTAGCCAATTTAGAAAGTATTGATTCTCTGTGCTTATCTATATAAAATCTAGTTTCACATATTTTTGGGGCAGTTTGCTTGCGTTAGATCACCATGAATTGAGTTTTCTATGCTAATTATTATTGAGAGGTTCCCGTCTTAATGACATGTTTGTGTTTGAATCGCCATGGTAATAAGAGTGGTGTGAGTTTCAAATGACATTTGTTTCTAATAGTAATATATCTAATGACTTCACTTTTTAAATGAAGTCTTATATGTTTATTCCTTGGAATGTCCAGCCTTTTTGTAATTACGTCTTTCAGCATTTTGGCGGTATGTCAAGAGACATTTCTGAAAGTAAATATGCGGGTCGTAGCGCAGTGGTAGAACAGTTGGACTTTGGAGCCAAAGGTTCCAGGTTCAAATCCCGCCCCGGGGGCCTGGCATCAATGTTCGCGAAAGTTACCTTTCTGACGCG
>JAUTBT010011259.1:0-24033 GCA_032361225.1 Lepetodrilus schrolli
ATTTATATGCTTTTGCTACCCATTAAATTATTTGCATTATAAAAATTAAGTGGCATCACGTATTATCTTCTAAATGATATACTCAAAGGATCTATATTTTGCCTTCAGAATTATACGTACAACAAGAAGTGAACAACCTTGATGTCAAAGGTGGATGAATATGCAACAGCTAATTAGGGTTGCCCTCTCAAAAAAGCTGCTTGTCTGCAGTTATCAATGGTTTATTTCATTAAAATGATTATATTGAATAATTAGAAAACCCAACTCGTATATCATGGGTTATTCTCTAAGTATCACCTGAGGTAATTTGAAAGGTTTTTGTTGAATTAGATTTTGTTTAAAGAAAACAAATGGTCTAACCAAAACCAGTTTGAAATACATTTGGGAAACTTATCATTCCTCTCTCTTTTTTTTTCTTCCAACTAATTTGTCTATGTTTGATGTTTGATTTTGCAGTCAAGATATTTAGTACTGAAAGAATTTCTGAAACAAAGATAAATACTCAATCTACAACAATAAATTGCTGGAAATTAGATTTAAACAAATCCAACTAAATTACTTCCTTGAGTTTCAAGAATAGCTGCATATATTTCCTGTTTTTATATTGGTTTCCCCAACACAAGACAGTGAATATGCTTAACATGGATCAAGCCGCCAAACCACAAATCTTGTAGCTAACTGATACGTCATGGTGGGAACCAAATGGAATGGTAAATTGGTTCTACTACTTTCAGAGAAAACAGGAAGCAGCCATTTACATGCACTCTACAGATATTACCAGCCACCTCACTCAAGTTTGCAATCAGAGGTTACGTAAACTTGCAAATGACATACCAGTAACGTAATCACTTAGCCAAACTTTACATCTTGCAAATTGCATACATATCATCAGGTTTTGTTTTCAAGATGTCTCTTAAAAAAAGTAATTGTTTTTACAGAAACAATCTATTTGTTTGTTAAAATGATTGTCAGCTGTCAAAATGATAAAACCTGCTGATAGTTATTATTGTTTCAATGTCATTTAAACACGGAATGTAACTTGGACAGTGTACTAACTTAAATAACAATTAAAATATCCAAATAAGAAAACCATCTTAGCATTTTGAACTCCTTGCTGGACTATGCACAGACACTGCTATTTGGGGCATCTCTGGTTGCCTACAGCATGAAGAGAGTTAAAAAGATATTTATCAAACCATGAACATGATGAACATAATATGAAATTGTTTGAGCTGACAGGATAGAGTTAATATTAATTTTTAATAAAATCAAATAATAATTGATGATATATAGATATGAGACAGAGATGTACTAATATGTATGTAATGTGCTAGTATAGTTTAGTTGAAAGAAAAAGTTGCTTTACGTTATGCATATGTTTCCTCGATAACACAGAGACGTATTTGTACCTTACAATCTGCCAGTACAATGTACATAGTTAATAGAAAATGTTCTGTTTGGTTACACATATGTGCTAGATCGTAGGATGACATACATGTGTGTTAGATAGAGTAGTGAACAGGATCCAGTTGGGAAAATCCATCGTTCCCCATATTCACGTTCCTGTTCGCATTCCCACCCCTCCCTGATGCCAAAAGAATCACACGGCAGTGGGATAACACTATGTTGCTCTACGTCAATGAATAACATGGTTCACCACACATTTTCCAGATGTTGGTCTGTTTCTCAACAATTCCCCCCCTCCTCAAAGTCTCATTTCAAGGAAAAACTATTTGTAATGTGAGAGCGGTAAAGATCATAACTTTACGATTGGTTAAGGTAGGTAATTATGTAAAATAGCTGTGGTGAAAAAAACTTCCTTCTGAGTGAGTTGGTTGATTTTTCACATGGTCGTAGAAGTGCACTGATTTTACTTTTAAACAGTATTTGTGTGTGTGTGTGTGCGTGTGTGTGTGTGTGTGTGTGTGTGGGGGGGGGGGGTCAACCAAATGCTGGCACTCTCTTTGAACTGTAATTCTGTTTGTCGGAAGAAGTAAATGTGTACAAATACATGCACGTGAATTTCCTAGGTGAATTTCCTAGGTCGTTCATTTAGCCTGGGACTTGCACATTTGAACATGCCTCTTGTCACAGTGGACTCCATTCAACATTCTGGTACTTGTAGTTGCAGAACGACTTGTGAGATCAGAGAAACATATAAAATGGCACATCCTATCTGATGTAGGACACACAGTTGAAAGGAGCAAGCCCCCAATGCAACTGAAGCTGTGTTTTGCAAGTGAAGCTGTGTTTTAAGAGACTTTCATAGCTCTTGGATGTTCAGGGAAGTGGCAAGTTGTCAAAAAAAAGTTCCAACATTTATCATGATAACACTTGGAAACAAAACATATGTACAGTTGTCTAGGAACTAGTCATCATTTACAAGGCCAATAAAAGTCATATTTTCTATTTTGTTCATTTGTTTTTTTCGTGTCATTAAAACATCAAATTATTTTTACTAACCAGGACTTGTTCATTAATTTATCGATCTTTGACTTTGCTTTTAATATGTATAAGAAAGATATGTTGAATTGGCATCCATTGTGAATGCAGCATTCTATCAGGAGATACAACTTTATTGCAGAATATTATGGATATCTTTTGGATGTACATATATGTCCATATATTCACTACATAAAGGTTAGATGGATGTTCAACAAATATGAATATTATTCCATTTTTGATGAGAAAAAAAAAGAAGAGTATAATTCAATGGTAATAGTGGAAATATTGGTCATTGGATTCAATGGAACTCAGATAAACACAAACCATGCTAAAAGACAAATAGATTGCAGTACTCAATCTCTTGATTTACTATGAATGGTCTCTTTCTTCAAGCAATATCACATTGACTCTTCATTCCAGCACAGAAAGGTGGAAATGTCAAAGGTGTCCTCCCGCTTTCCCAATCTGAGGTGTTAAGGCATTCCCGCTTTCCCAATCTGCAGGTATTCTTTGTTCTAGAGGTATGTTGTTAGAGTAATTTAGCAGGTGGCAGCATTAATCGCCATAATCGTTATTGCATTGGTAGTCCAAGTTTGGAGATGTTTTGAAGGTCCGTTTGGAGGCGTTTGTGATGTTTTTGTGGTTTGACTTTGTGGTCACAATTGTCTTCTAACCTTCTTCTTACTTGTCATTTTGTAAGATTTTTGTGTACATTTTGACATACATTTTACATACAACTTTATGTTTAATGTTTTGTATCATCAATTTCTATAATAAAATGGTTGGTGGTTGTCGGTTGAAATTCCTTTTCTTCCGATCAAGCTAAGGCGCGCACATTCCCATTTTCCTGATTTATGCATCACTGCTTTTTGCCAATATAACACCTTTATTTGGGAAAGTGGGAGTAAACCGTTTACTCACATAATTTTCCTTCAAGTCTGGGTGATCCTTTTCTATTCCATCATCCAATATTGTAACTGTCACACCCTTCCCAGTAAATCCGTGAGACCATGCTTTCATTACGTTCATATCCAGACCACCTCCTCGATTCTGAAATGGAAACACAGAACATTAAAATACTTTGCATACATAAGGTAGTTTCAATTATGAAACAAGTCAAGTCAAGACTATAACAAACTTGGCAAAACAATTGGCAAAGCAAATCGCAGAGCACAGATCTCCAAGGAAAACGGGTAATCTTCACTAAATGATTGTTACAGCAATCTATTGAAAGCATGTGTGATTGTTTCAGTGAACAATGATTGTCAAAAGATTGTAAAGTACTCAATAGGAGTAATGTATTTGTATGGGGTTCACTGCTAATGGACATGTGGGATATTGCTGATAATGAAAAACGGTCAAACATCCATAAGGTACACTAGAATATGTCAAAGAATATACATTTGTCACATATAATTTTTCAGGACAATACATGAATATAGCTGAATCAAGGAATACAGCATGTTTCATTTATTGGCATCAGAATACCATTGATAAGGCATCCTTACCACAGAAACACAAGTCATTCTAGAGATAATGCAATCCTCATTATCCCAATAGCATTTTGAGTGCCGGTACAATACAAACAATTCCATGCAGCATCAGTGGATCACTAGCATTAACCTAATTACTAATTCCTCGTGGGAATATAGGGCTTTTATGGCAATACCAACAGAACAAAAACCACATCCAGTATTGACTTTTGAGATAGATTTAGACCAGGATTAGACTATGCATGACCATGTTTTTGCAAATAGTTGCATGTTCTAGTAAGGGGAAAACATCGTCATGTTTAACTGAGCTGATGCTGATGCAGTGGATACAAGAAATAGAGGAAGGTTGTTCTTAAGACCACTGTCAGATATTAACACTGTTAGCTTCATTGATTTATTTTTGTTGTTGATTTGTTTTCTTTGAATTGGGGTTTATAGCTACTTTCAAGATTCTTTCACATATTATAGCTTGTCAGTTTAGGGCAGGCAGAAACCTGCCACATCTGTAGTGCTGAATGTTGCAGTAAACCTGTGAGCACCGGCTGTTACTGACATACCAAGGACGATAACTGCATCGCCACGATACAGACAGTGCATCCTATCATGATCGCGTCGGAAAGGTAACTTTTGCAAACATTGATGCCAGGTTCCTGGGACTGGATTTGAACCCTCGGCCTATGGCTCTGAAGTCCAACATTCTACCATTGCATTACCACCAGCCCCTTCATTGAGCCTTTAATACCAACACTGTCATGCACCAGCTCCATGTTAGCAAATAACTTAATAAACATAAATTCATGTTGAAACCGTAACGTGTATCCTAGTACCAATACATCTTCATAAAGGGAATTGTTTTTCAATTGTGAACCACAGTGGCTCTCTACCACACAGGAAGTCCAGCAGTGCCCGCTGATGTATAGAGAGAGTTCCTAGATGTATGTGCCACACTCGCAGATCTAATTCAATTGCAAACAGCAAATCAACCACTATTTAATGCTGTGTTCCCTACCACAAACAAAAACAGAAACATGGGGCAGCTTGTGCAACCGATCAAGATCCAGCCTGACAGACACACATAAATTGGGTCTGGCATGGTTAAAGATGTAGGTCTGGCAAGTACAGACAACCTCATGGTGCATGTGACCTAACATGCCACGTGCCTATGGATGCTCCTATACTATAAAACCCAGGAAGAGACGGTGGCACAACATTAAGCTTTCGTGTATGGTAAATATGAGCGACCTTGTTTTGACATGGATGTCTGGATTTCAGTGATGATGGCAAGTGTGCAAGGGTGCATGGCATCAATGAAGACCTTCCAGCTCCTTTAGGATGCATGTGAAGCTTGTTGTGCCATCTCTGGCTGGTCTGGTTTCTATCATCTACGAGCAACACAGCTTCTAATTGCATTTAGAACTATCAACCACTGTGCTCATACAATCTTAAATAATGTTATGAGAGAATTCGTCAGGCATTATGTAATGTCAATTCACATCAGTCCACGTGCACTTCCAACCAATACTCAATTTACATGATTTTTTTCAAAATATCTTGTAAATTTGTATATTTATGGAAAGCTGAATCATGTTTGAAATCTTTGGGGGTGCAAATTTGGTAGGATTTTAGAACAAAAGCATCGTAGGACCTTTTATAAGCCCATCATTTAAGATGCTATTTTTATGTTTTGTATTTGCTTTCAGAGTTTTCTAAAGGCCATAACATTTGTAATCAGATCTCTTTGAAGTTCAATAAATTCGTTATGACAGCCATGACTGCAAAATACCCAAAGAACTAATCTTATTTCAGAACCGAATAAATGCAATGAGATCTTGATCAAAGTGATCCCTAGGAGCCATTCAATAGACAGGATACATGCAATGGCTATGTAACCATCGTGCATCTACACCACAGATCAACATCCAGAAATACCCCGGTCCGATCAAAGTCGGCTCATGGTTCCTCATGTCATACCGACCTCTGCACATGTCATCTCGACAATTTCAATGCCGTGAAGGTTATACATGTAATAAGTAATTTCTTCAATGCATTTGCGGAATCATCCTTGAATCGATACACACTTGCCCACCGCTGCCTTGTTATCTCGACCACCTCGTATGATTTTCAGAGGTAGCACTCCTGTCTCATATGTAAATGTCTTGCACATACATATGTATACCACATCCAGTCTCCCAAGAGGCTGGTATTTCCAGATAGCATGTTACGTCCTACATGCTGGATACATTGACATGAACACATGCTAATAAGAATGCAGATACTGGATCTATTTCCTCCTGGGATGTGCTCAGACAGAATGTACCATATTACCACCTGTTTGAAGACATTCCTAGTATGTTTACTGATATCAGGAGTTTATTTTGTAAATATCTTTGAATCAAAGAAATAAATGTATATATTCTAGTTTCTTCTAGAAAGTTCTATGATGAATGCATTACGCACTATCAAAAGAAATGAAATGCTGGGAGCATTTTGAATGCATAACGTTGGCAACTTTGACAGCAAGGCAATTCATTATGAAAACCAGTGTATAGGTAGTGACAATGTTTGAAAGCATGATATCGGTAACAAGCACACACAAATATCTACTTACTTTCCAAAGAATGATATTGACTGCTATTACATATTTCAACAATACTAATCTACCCAAAACAGCCCTGGGCCAGTCAAACATGGATTATATTGGCAGAAATTCTGGTTTCAGAATGTTATGGACAATACATGGTTTACTAGCACAGTGTGTATTTCTAAGTAAATCCTCTATGCACAGAAATGCGATATGTTATTGCACATTGGGACTATTTCATGTTGCCATTAGCCGACAGATGCTAAACAGTTCTTCATATTCATACACCTCTTTGTATGATGAAGGATATTTAGTTATACTTTGTTTGGTTTGCAGAATATGGGCACTAGTCAGTCATACCTCGTGTGCCATAATGTACTGGTATAGTGTAGCTCTCACAAACAGTGAAATAGTGAAACTCTTCTAGTAAGGCCATAGTTACAGATTTGTCTGTGATAATTTTGTCTTGGGCGGTTGAAAATAAAAATCAATATAATTTGATATTTTGGCCTGTCGGTCAGGACCAATATGAAAATAAGAATAATTGAGATTATGAATGGTCAGTTGACAGAAAATATAGATATTCAATCAATATAATTGTCAAGAATTGCTATAGACACTATAAATTGTTCAGATTTAAATGCACAATTATTTTCAAAGTACTAATTGTCAATAGCAGTACGGTAGTTGTTATAAATTAGACTTTAATTGTAGATATTTACCAATAAACAATCAAAGTTGTTCATGTTCATGTTCAATGATGGCTTTATATGATTTGTTCCATCACCAATTATTATAATTTTCAAAGTCTAGTACACTGTCGGCAGAATATAATACATATAATTATTATTATTTTCCAAAAGGAAAATGTCGGGTCGGTGGATCCATAATCCAGGGAATCAAATAACTATGGCCTACATGCTTGATAAACTAAATAGAAATAAAATGTGTAAATAATGTCTCTACCCATATCTTTAAAATGTTCATTTTGTCTGTAAATAGTGACTTCACATATATATCAGTAACCATCAGGAAAATAAGGAAAATGATAGTTTTTATTGTATTTGTATTATTTGGGGTTTAGTGCCACTTTCAAGATTCTTTCACTTATACCATGGCTTGTAAGTTTTTTTTAGGGCAGGAGGAAACCCACAACATCCGTAGCGCTGAATGTTACAGTAAACCTGCAAGCACCGGCTGTTACTGACAGACCAAGGGCAAATAGCTGCAATACCACAGTACAGACAGCACATCCTATCAATATCACGTCAGAAAGGTAACTTTTGCCAACATTGATGCGGGGCTCCTGGGATGTGGTTTGAACCCGGAACCTTTGGCTCCAAAGGAATACTTATCTACAAAATAGGACATCAATTACAACATGGTATGGCAAATACCAAATTGATTGCTCGCATACAATATTTATGGAGATGGCAAATAATTATATCGATGGCATGTGGGCACTAAATTTTTAAAAAAATATATATATATAGACTAAAATATAACCATCATGAAGAACATCCACATTCGAAATCCCAAGATGGATAAATATTACTATCACGAATGAATAGCTGTAAAGAAAGATTTTATAAAAAAAACTGCTGCATCAAAGTACATGGAATCTATAAAAGGAGGCACCTCAACACTTCAATTAAGCTGGAATAGAAGCAACTCAAGCCAATATTCCAATGGCCATGACATTCAGATTGTATAGGAGGTCAACACCAACTGGTGGTTCTACAGCAACATAATACAAACAGTAATTGTCCTGTTGTAATTTCTTTGACAGAAAAAAACCCTCAGATTCTTTCTCATGATGCTCAGTAGTGCTAGAGACCCACTCTCAGGGCACTTGTCCAGGAATCTGCCTGTGACATATCTAATTTCAATATTCCTTTCTCCAGCACTGTTTTACTTCCATCTATAGTACTGACTTCAAAGACACTGGCTATTATCTTAATGATGGCCAACTTATTTTGCAAATCAGCGGCGTTCCAAGTGGAAAAAGTACTGGTAGAAGACGAGTGATTGGCTGAATCCTAGCGAAGGTCGGAGGTCGTCCACAAAGCACACGCTTTCATCCAATCAATACTGTTATTATGCAGCGTGTCACGTTGGGAGTAGTATTTATCTTGTAGGGAAACAGCATGAACGCCTGGCAGAATGAGTTCATCTTCAGCTAGTGGGAAATATCATTCATTACAGTTGGGTTTTTCTTTAGGATAGCACACCTCCCATCATTAGCATGCATATACGATATTCCATAGATTTGCCAGCATTCTTAGACTTTACACACTGCCAAACTTGTCCATGAATATTCAGTTTAAACAATAGACAGGTCTGTAATACCACTCCAACACTGCAACATCCTCTGCAGAGCCTTGATGGATCATCCCATGTGCATATAGATTACATTCAAATTGTATTTCTATTCCCAGTGTGGAACAAATATTTAGTTTTGTATTTAAACAGCAAATTGAATTATGAAGATGAGTTTGTTTTTCTTCTGGAAACAAACTATAATGAATGTTGAAATATTCACATCGATGATCACTGTGATAATTATATGCAATGGGGAAAAAAATCATTTCCATAATCATAAGTCATGAAAACATCCATCAAGGAAGTTGAGAATGTAATGAGATGATGCTAAAAAACAGCTTAGTAACCATATCAGTGTACCAGAGACTTCAGAAGCGAGTGGCACGTTGCTGAAGACCACTGCTATCAAATTGACATGATTTACACACCGTAACTTCAATCTACACAATCACTGGATAATTTCACATTGATTATTCACCTAATAAACAACTTCCTAACTAGAACCATTACTCAATATACGGTAAACATGCAAGGTTTGCATTGGGTTTTAGAGAAACTATTAGTCTGCATGTAATAAATGCAAAGTGACTAAAATCTGGAAATGTTCTTCTATAGTTTACAAACTAGATTTTAAACCAATATTAGATGGCACTGAGAGAAGTGAGAATGGCTAGAATTAGCAGAACACTGCCGGAACTAGCAGAATAGACAGAACTAGCAGAACACAGCAGGAACTAGCTGAACAGCCAGAATGGAACAAGCAGTGAACAGTTTTCAAATATGTTCCAACATGTTGGCCTAATCAGCCGAGGATTCTTAAGCAAGGAAATGTGCTTCTAATACTCTGGATCATTGGCTGTTGATTGTAAGGATTACTGCAGATTATTTCATAACACCAGTTAACAGGAACAAGATATGCTGAGAGATTATCACAGACATTGCACTATGTCTCTACCTTCCTCCTCCTGGTATGTGGTAAGCTGTTACTTATGTAAAACTGATGCTGGATACAATTCCTGACATTGGATTTGCTGTTATATATACACAACGCTAACAAAACTTCAGAAGAATTTTGTTGGAATGCATTGAAAATTACTGATAATATGGGATATCACTAGTCATCATATCTATTAGGAATATTATGAACAGATAAACACAGCAAGTCAAAAAAGGTTGTTGGAAACAATCCTAATCTGTAATTATCATGGAATGAAAACATTTTGCGCAATATATATGTATGGATTGGTACATACGCCATCACCAGTGGAATTTGCATGCATTACCACACTTCTGAATGGCAAAACGAGATCAATAATGATCCAATCTGATTCCTATTGCCGTTCCCTGATGGAACTGTCCTAGATGCTGTATGTGGTCTGAGAGATAATAAGTGGAGCCTCATAATCAGGTTTGGAGAGATTTGGATATTGGCTGAAGAGGTCAACACAGACACCTCAGCCTCGGCAAGTGAAAAGTGGTCAAGCGGATACTTGACCAAGGTGACCTGTGTCACACCACCAGACAGGCTGCTTCTCATCAACAACATTGGCTGTGTTTCACAAAGACATCCAGGCATGCATACTTGACCACAAGATCAATGTCCCACCACCACCAGACAGGTTGATTCTGTTCCTCCCATCAAGGGGCAAGTTCCACAACAATGAAAGAAAATTAAACAGATATGAAATATATGAAACGTGCTTATAAATACATGTTTAAATTTCAGATCATTTACATTTTTTAAAAACACACATAAAAATCAACATGGAAATGAAAATACATTCTGAAAAATGTCAGGTTTTGAGATCCATCTTGGAACTTAACTAAGATGGTTTTGTTAACTTGGACCACCAAGTCCTGTTTTCTGAAGGCATGTTGTACAAGCAACCAATGGTGGCAACTATCTGGAGACCATTTCTCTGGCATTGTCCCAGAAAACTGTCTCTGAGACAATTACAGAGCTGCCAGAAAAATAAGAATGTCCAGGAATTGTCGGAGTAGTTTGGGGACAAGATGTAGAATGACCTCAACAACAATTACAGTCCAAGTCCAATGATGAAATAAACAGTCAGAGACCATCACAATTCCATCTGGATACAATAAGGGCAGTTTGTGGTGATTGTCGAGCTGGGACTAAGAGATAAAATACAACATAAGAACATCATGAACCAGGACAGATTTTGGGTCTGTGCCAATCTATAGCAGACGTACCACACAGAATACCATGTCAAAAACCAGGGGAATCTGTGGTCCATGTCAAACTGGAACCATGACACCGAATGGGACATCATGAACCAAAGACAGTGTGTGGTCTGTATCCAGATATAGCAGAACAAGAACATAGCTTACAGTCTGGTGTACAGACAATGTTTGGTGTAAAGGCTGTTCTTGATTGATTGCTTAACCCTTTTACTGTTAGAAGCAGCAAGAGGTGAACTGTGTACTAATTGTGATTAATACCACAAGGAGATGGTTAAGGAAAAGTATATTTCTGACAATTCTGATAACCTTCTTGTTAGTTCTTATGTCAAAATATGGACATGCGATGTTATATAATTGCTAGAGTGTGAACTTGACCTATGTTGATGCAACAGATGTATACCTTAAATATATTCCACAATGAATTAACCATTGAAGCAGAGGATGTTGAATATGATAAACATGTTACAGTTAAGATTTGTTGTAGGTTGAATTTGGATTTCGACCCAATTTCAAAATAATTTCACTCACATCAAGCCTGGCTTATTGTGTGTGTTAGCATACCCTGTTTGTACTAGTACAGGCCCTGATAATTTTGAGTATGAATTCATGCTCATGCTAAAAATTAATATATATTTGTGAATAAAACTTTGAGTTGAGCATAGAATCATACTTAAAATACTTTGGTAATCTCAGGGCCAGGCTGCTACCAGTTCTATATTGCTAGCAGAGTTAAGCAAGAGATAAACTTATGAAAGATGTTTTCAAAAAGAGTTCATCAAATGGGCACCACGTCCGGCATCGATGGCAAATCATCACATACCTATAGCTATCAACAACACTATTAGCTCCATGTAGATAATTCATGCTGTTTTACCTACTTCTAAGGGGTGGCTTCTCAGCTGAATGACCCCCAAGGGAAACAGAAGCATCGCCATTCAATTGGGAAACTGATACGTTATCACCTCTTGATGTGCAATACAATCATAGCATACATTCCATATGACACTCCCTGGATGTATCAAACTCTACTGCTTCAGGGCAAATGTATTTGAGGTTGTCAACTAAGTTGTTTTCACAATCATCATTGCAAAGAACATGATGTTGAAAATGCCATCTAAATGAAATTACCTTGAACTAATAAGACATTTGCATGCATGCCATTTTGACAGCATATGGCACAGAATGTATACTCCAGATATATCATTTGGTTAAAGCAAGTTGTTTGCCAAACATGGCATTATTTTCAGTCATAACACCATTAAATGTGTGCAGCCCTCTTGTAAACTAACAAGAGGAAACTGAGAAAACAAGTAAGTAAAGACATTCAAATATGTGGAAGGCTTAACCATGTTAACAATGGCTGAAGAATATGTTCAAGGACACCAAATGTTAGAATCACATAGAGGATAAAATAAGAAGAAAATCGGATACCTATATGTCTCTAGTCTAGACTGCATGTGTATATCCATGAAGATAAATAGTTCATAACATACATTGCATAGGAGTTGAAAAAATATGCAATTCAGAACAAGTACCAAAATGAATTCCTTTCCATTGATATAGTTTATGAATGTGTTCTAATTCTAATTCAAGTTTCTAATTCTTAAAATAAACTACTAAATTACAAGAATATGGATGGCAATCTAAGAATTATTTAACAGAAACGTATTTATGTTCATAAAATGTTAATACAACCTGAATGCACCTATCAAGAATCTATAAGAAAACATGACTTAGAAGCACAACATTCCAACAGTATCTAAATTGCATACTTTCTGACACAAACAGAAAGATTAACAATTTTATGAAGGTGCATGCAGCAGATGAACGTTAATGGTAGATTGACATAAAAAGCTCTGCCCATGATGCTGCATGTTAAAAGCAGGCTGAGAAAAGCTCTACAATGAGTCGATGCATGTTTCTCTGCTGCTTATGTAGCATCACCAGTTGTATAGCATCACTAGGACCGCCGCACTGATGAGGGGATGTTTCAGGCAGTGCAGTGTGTTTATTTGAACAACAGGTGAAGCTGGAGAGGAAATTGAAGTGCCTGGCCCAGTATTGAACCTCAAGCTTGATTTATCATCTTATATCTCACAACAAGAGGCTAAATCGCAATTCCACAGATCAGGAAGCGGAGACCACTGGCAATGTGCCTGCAGATGAACCCCAGCAAGAATGTCGGCGGCGAGAACCATCCACAGTATTGGAGAAGAGGACTGATGTTCTGATCTGTTGGGATGGAATATAGTCATTGAACCTGCTTCTATCGCCATGGCGGTTTCCAGTGTCTCTCAGACCATAGAGTCATTAACAGGATGAAAATCCCCAACCCCCCTCCCCTCCATTTTCTCCTTCCACAAAACCTGAAACTTCTATTAGGTTTGTTGACCACCTCACAATATACACGTCAGCAGCGAGAGAAACGCAGCTCGGGCTGTATGCAATTTTCCGATTCCTCAAACAGTATCAATATCATTATTGTATGTATACCAGAGATGTACAGCCATGTCCTAGTAGAAGTAATCCATTAACTGTGCACCCATCACAAAGCAATAATAAATGTGTGCATGCTGTATAATGTATCTCAATTTACGACTTTCCCCCCAGGAAAGTGGTGCAGCTAACCTCAGGGGATGCATCAGTGTAAACTTGGAGGATCCATGCACAGTTATAGCCATAGTGATATCACCTAAATGCCAAGCTAACATTTTGATACTGATCAGGCTGTACATGTGTTTTACAACAGGAGGGGAACATTGTAGAACCGCATAGTGTCTAGACACCTGTGTGTTGCATAATATTATCTTGAATCATAGCATTATATATGAGCATCACAGGAGGGGGAGGGATCACATAAGTATGTAGGGCTCATCTGTGATCAATTCATTTATCTATGGAGATTATCAATACAAAGGAAAGGCAAATCCTAACCAGCTTGTTTGGTTCTCCAACAAACGAATTATGCTTATGTATTCCTTTGATGATATTGGCCGACGACTGCCATTATTTTTTAGAACATTTTTGTTCGTATTTAAGAGTCACCTCAATAGGGGTGAAGATAGAGAATTCGTGCCAAGATCCTCATAAAACTTCAGAAAATCCAGAAAATTTCACGCACTCAGAGCAAAATCTCTTTTAACACAAATTTTTCTGACACAGTTATTTTTTGTTTTCTTTGACAACATCAAACAAGGAAGAGATGTTTCTGGCTGCATGTTATGACAGATCAAATGAATGCTTAAGTTAAAAGCAATATTTGGCATTTCTACATGGATTACAGCTTCAAATATAGCTTCCATAAATGTTCACATTTATCAACAATTATTAACCATAATTTCCAGACTAAAAGACAGAACTTATATGGAATAAATTTCAATGTGAAACATCCTGAGCTAATTAAGTGGAAATGATTGCTATTAATTAAAACTCATAAAGCGTTATGTTTATTCATTATCTAATTTGCTCTTAACTAATGTACTACGTATAGTCTATTTTCATAATATTTGCATTCAAAGAATGTACAACATCATCATGATAATGCAATGCTCTTCTTAAGATAAAGCCATGGAGATACTACAACATTAGCACTCTCAATATTCATTGCAAGCCGCTCTATGACCGCAGTGGTTGATTACCGATGGTTAGCTAAGGGATGCACTGTCCATTCCACTTATCACTCTCCACTGAGCCAGAGTGAGACCAGAGTGCAAAAGGGGCTTAAAATTGGGCCTTTGAAATATATCCTAGAATACATGGAGGTCCCCAGGGAACGGAGGATGATGGTTTGCTGGCACTAATATTCAGAAGACTGCAGACACGTCCGTTTTCAATAGGAATTGGGATTCCTATGCGTTTTAACTGGAGATCTTTGTCAGCATTTGTAATGCAACTCTAAGCAAAACTTCCCCACACAAGACCCCAATGACTGCTGGTCTATATAAGGTTATGTGGAAGCTGCCACGCTCCACTCAAGCACAGGCCACCACTGTGACATGAATCCTGAAATTCAATAAGAATAGTTTGCAAATATTTGCATGGTTGGCTAATATTGACAGGAAAAAGACAGGTTATGAATGCCAGGAGCCTGTGGGGAACTAATGATGTAGGAGGGAGGGCTTTACCTGATTGATGTCATGTATGCCAGACAGGCCGCGGAACATGGAACACTGTGAGACGTCTATCTGGCACTGAACTACAGAATGTATGCTTTCACTCAAGTGCCATCCAGTGGAAAAATTACCCTGTAGCAGTGTTGTATGCATAGGTACAATCTATTTTCATCTTATACAAAAGTCATCACTGCAGTGACTGCTACCAATATGCCATAGTCCAATAATCATGAAAATTTTCCAATCAAATACTAACAAATTAAATTAATGTACAGAATCAAGAATTATTTTTGGATTCAATGTTTGCTTAGTCTTTGGTTTAATTAGTATTTTATGTCGCACCAAGAATATTTCACATATACGTGACATTCTTTAATGTATTTTTATGCAATTGTTCATCAGATAGTATCTATAACCTTATTACTGACATAGCACTTCCTTGACCTTGGTCTTTACTGGGGTGAGTGGGAGAGATGGTGGCCTTTTGCAGATTTGCACTATTTTAGTGATATCACAGTGATCTGTTTTGTTTGGAGGAAAACCTGCTACAACTGTGAACTATGTCAAATGTGAGAGGTACAGGTGCTGCAGAATGTGAAACAAAGATAATAATGCTAGTGCATACAGATTACATTCCAAACATCCCAGAACCTGAAATTGATCTCAATATTAAATAAGGTAATAAATATCCATACGGAATTTGAACTCTTGGTTGGTTGACTGTTGGTTTTGTAGTCCAATGGGCTGACCATATCACCCTAATCTTGAAACCTGATAAATACCAACCAATAGAATCTAGATGAATGAGGTCCTTGAACCTGAAGAACATAACAATGTTAACACTCCAATAATGTAAATTAAAGTAAAACTAAATAACATCAAACCCTCAATTAATCAAAAAACAGCTTTCAGTACAGTGAGAGGTGCTCAGACAGTTTAAAACCATGTTTACTGACAGAACTTGGGGGATTAAAGCCAATGCTGCACTCAAGATAAAGTTGTACGGCTTGTTCTGAGACTTGGTTATAATGGGGAAACCTAGCAAGTGTCCAGACAGTACAATGGGAGCCTACTGTCTTCACTGATGCCTGTATTATTGTAATGAGAACTGGGACTGATATCAACTATTGCTGTACTTACATGGTATTGGTACCTAATGGGCAGGGGATGTGCTTATTCTATTGCATCCATTCTGATGATTGAACATCATGACTCCAGGCATGCTAAACTAATTGGATGGACACAGACACTCTTCGCACATTTCTTGTGCTATGTTTAGAGATGTGAATACCAATTAGGTTTGAATTTCAATTACAAAAGGAAAGTAAGAAGAAATAGAACAATATCACAAACACTGAGGTAAATGATGAGCAGATATTATTTTGGGCCAATTGAGACAACTATGTTGTCTCATTAATCACTGTATTCTTTTCCTATAAATCAGGTGAATAGTTTCACAGATTCATCAAGTCTTGTCATGTTTTGCAGACTTCCTCAATTTGTGTAATGAGAAGTCTCCTATATTGCTGACTTGATTCAGTAGACAAGCATTAGGTGCAAACAGGAAGTACTATATCATTTCAGGGACAGTTTCAGAATGTTTTATATAGATTAATTTACAACAAATGACCAGCATAACTAAAAAGAAATGATTTACTAAGACAATCAAAAGAGAAATATTCCTGTTAGTATAGAATGTATGCATTGGCCCAAGGATTATTTATCATTTCATCAAAAATATATGATCCAGAAATCTGCCTGGCATATTGTGACTGAACTCACTCCTGTTTGATTCAGGAAGGACACAAACTGAATGTGAGGATGACAGCTCTAGTACCATGATGGTACTGCAGGATGTCCAGTACCATGCAGTATCATGGGAGAGTCAAAGAGCAGTCAAATGAGGCCAAGGGGAAGCTCAATGGCCAATCCAATGGGGAGTCCAGTGGGAGACACAAGGGGCTGGAGGGGAGGTCAGATGTGAAGGCATCAGCCACCTGGACTGGTCAGCACAGACACCATCTGTTCAAGTTCATAGAGCATCTTCATATCTTAGATCACTTCAGGGAGCATATCAAAACTTTATTTGGCCATTATACGACCTCTTCCATTAAAGAGCAAATAAATGTGTTGTGTAATTTATGGTATGCTAATCTACTAATAATTAACAGGGTTCCTGCACCTTTCAGTCAATCAAATTCAAGACCTTTTAAAGACTTTTCAAGACAAACTTTCAGAAAATTTAATATCTATATTTGAATTACTAATGATCATTATGAGAGATTACTTTTACACTTTCGTTTAAGATTGCGAGAACTGTTTTACATAAGCATGCAAATATATAATGTAAATGCAATGAAGGAATTAAAATAAATTTCTGTAAACTTAGCAAGTTAGCAAAGTTAGATAATTCTTAGATTAACATACATAAGCACATATTCTAAAATAGCCATCTCCCAATCCATCGTGTTTTTTAAATTCACTTTACATCGAGGTCTTTAAAAAAATTAAAATAAATTTTTAAATCAAAGGTACTTTTATGGAGATACACCGGTAGACAGAATTGATTTCACAGGGAGATCCGATCTCTGGCAACAGTTACTGATTAATTTCTATATCATTTTCAGAGATATTTCACTGTTTACATACTGTGCCTTGAATGTATACATGTATCTAAACAGACTTAACACCTAAAACAAAATGTGGACTGTTTATTAGCTAAAAATCAGAGTTTGTTGCACAGCATTTGGAGCATTTTGGTAATGAAAATTCGCACAAATCGGAGTAGTTGGCATCTCTGTGCACGCACGTTAACTTAAATTTAAGACCTTTTTAAGACCTTCAACAGAAAAGTTATGATAACATTTAAGGCTTTTCAAGGCCTTGAACACTGATTATTAAATTTAAGACTTTTAAAGACTTTTCACGGGTCCGCGGGAACCCTGATTAATGACAAATTCAGAAGAATACTCTATTTGGCACAATATACATGTACAAAATCTAGAATGAGATTACATAATGCCACTTACAGAATATTATTAACAATATTTCTAATTTATTTAAATTACTTCATAATTCATAAATTTCTTGCCAGACTAAATCAATAATTAGAAATTTCAAGATACTGATATCAAATTTAATGGTTTTTGAGATGGGCCCTGACCAATGCCAAATGGTTCTAGCAACTGCCCAGTGTTTATAATTGTATGTCTGATGTCGTCTACATACGGTTGATGAATAAGTAACATTCTGCCCAGCATTTGATCTCAGTAATATCCCCCCCCCCCCCTCTCCCCCCTCCCCTAATGACCTTTAACTGATTGACAAGTAAGCGAGGTATTACATCCATTTCTCGCTCAAGAGAAGTATGGCATGATGATAAGGTTTAGTGAGCTGTCAGATACAAAACTAAAGCAACATTGGCTTCTGCAGAATCATTTATTTGCAATAGATGTCTGATAATTGGATCCGTTGCTGACCGGTGGGTTCATGATAAACTATGGTTAACCTTTCTGTTGACCTCCCTCTACCTAGGACCCATTAGCAAAATATGAATTCTTAGGATTCATTTTCCTCATTTAATTAAACATCGGGGTCTTGTTTAGCCAGCATTAACATTCCTACAGACATATTTGTTTATACTGTTTAATTTATTTTGATTGAAGCAGTCATTCTTGGAGCTATTTATGGATATACCTTTCAGAGTCAACAACGATTGAAATGTAAATAATTCATATAATCACATTTTATCTTTCCTCTACATACCTAAGTGCTTACACTTGGAATCTATCTCAGTTTTAATCATTGTCTACATGATAGAAACAAAACAAAACTAAAATACCTCCTGAATTATGGCCTTTTTCTTCAAGGTGAAATATTTCAAATTAGAATTAAAAACTGAAGGGTATAGATGTCTTACTATGGAGTCTATGGAGTTGAAGTGCATGCATATTGTATTATGTGAGACTTTAATTAATAATTTGTCTGTCTGTTTGTCTGTTTTTCTGTCTGTTTCTCTGTCTGTGTAACCATGTCCAGCTCTTTTGACTCCAGCTCTTACTAGTACTACATTGCTTTAAAAGGAATACCATCACTGTTCCATCATTGGCCGGCTTCTATTATGAATGTTTTCACTATACCATTCAAGATATGGGGTGTTAAAAATGCTGTATGAATGTTATCAGAGTGGATTTATTTGTGTACAGAGAGTGATTCCCTGGAGTTTGTTGGAGGATTTCGGCACACTGCCAGTAAAAAATCTGGATGGGGTCTGCTCTCTTATCACGTTAAGCAGAGATAGTTTCCACGGAGGCCTCGTCTTTCCTTCATCAAGGTAAATCTAACCACCATTACATACCTGCCAGGGCCAAAAGTTAACACAGAATGAGAAGTCTGAGAGCAAACAGTTACTTGCAATTCAGTCCTAACAAGTGTCTTCACATTGAACACTTCATTTCTAATTAAATACTGAGTATGAAAAACATCCAAAATTAATTCAGAGATGTTAAAAACTAAGAGGATTAATCCAAAGACATTTAAAATAACTAGTGTAGTAAACCCATGGCTCTGATGCCTTAACCCTCTTCATGCTGGATTGGGCACATCCACTACTCTTTAGGGCATCTCCAGTTGCCTCCAGCATGGAGAGAGTTGAGCAGTCATGTTCTTTCAATAGGAAACAACAAAGCTACAGGGTTCAGGTACTTGCGTAGTAGAATATATCCACAGACTCAACAGCTACTCAGGTATCAGGTGAACCATCCTGGCACATTAAGTGAGTGTTGGTGTATATATCAAACACCTGTCTAGCCTCCGACCTATGTATTACGCCATGGAACACCTGCAATTAGTGGTTTGGAGGTGGAACACCTGGCAAAGATGGAAGAGGTTTACTTCATTGCTCTTGACATTTATTCCCCCCTGACTGGTCATCGTTATTAACACCAGCATTACCACAAGGAAAGAGATGTAGTCAACCTGTTCAGTGCCACAGGAAATGACCAATCTCCTTGTAACAGTGCAAGGACTACAGGACTTGCTGGAACAGGTGCAAGGAACGGACTAAAATAAAAGTGAATGAGATCTGAAAGATCAATGAAAACCGTCTACTGATTTCAACTAGTATTAGCCTAACATTGCTGGATTGCCTTGTAAAAGTGCAAAGATTTTTTTTAATCTTCGAAGATTGCTTTTATAAAAATTGACATTCACAGTCGAGCTTCTTTGTTAAAGAGCTAAGATGTGTTTTTTTTTATAATGATATCTGTATTCCACAGTCAGATTTATTTGTAAGAGTACAAACAGTTCTAAAATCTGAAGTGCTTGTAATTTTAGCACTATACTTAATAACAGAATATCACCTAGTACTTATCTGCTTGCAAGAGGATGACAGCCTAAGATGCTAATCAGCATCAATTTGGAATCACACAGCTGAACATTTCCCCAAGACTATATCGAACATCAAAGGCTAAGGACATTAAAAAAAAAAGAAGAATTATACACATTGACAGCCAAAAGAACTGTTCTATTTCTATATTTACTTTTATTTCATTTTTATTGCAAGATATACAGATAATCCACCCTTTTGTTTTCCTAGTGGTTGACCCCTGACCTGCCAATGGGTGTCGTCCTCCCAAGCCCTTCTTTGAAGCCTGTATCAGTATTATTGTTGTTTGATATCCCAGCGAGAAGTGGAGAGGCTCATGTAGTCTTTTCTACAGATCTAGTATCAGTGGAGATAGCAGAGGCCTATTGCCGTTCCCTGTGATGGACCAGACAGGAGGAGCCTGGTCTTCCTTGGTGTGTGCACACCACAGAGGTCTTCCTCCTCTGTGGGGTTTTGCATCACAGAAATACTCATCAGTGGACCTACTCCACTCATTGAAATTAAGATAAACAGGTCGCTTGTTTTCTTTGTCCAAAGACCAATTCGACAACCAGCAGGGTTCCAGGCCACATTCCCAGAGTCATCTTGGCCGTGATTAATTTAATCAGAGCTGGGGAAAGTTGGGAGTAGATCCGATTCAGACCCAGCAGTTGAGTGTTTGTGCTTGTATTAAAACTTTCTCCATGCAGAAGGCAACCGGAGTTGCCCTAAAGAGCCATGCCTGTGCCTAATCCAGCAGGACAAGGATCCTCAATGTATTAGCAATACACTAAGGATAGATGCATAATGAATGGATGATACCATTCCCATTCAGGTGCAAGTATAATATGACATATTTCAACATATTCCTACAATGTACATATGCTGAACAATGTTACGGAATAATTTAATACACAAGAGCATCATTAAGAAATTCATTGTTTTATTTCATGGTCAAAACTGGATGGCCAAGGGAGATTTAGGATGTCAGACATCAGTCTGTGTCTATCACACATGACACCAGTGTATATATACAATTTACTGTATAGTGTTTGGAAGACAAGACTGACAGGCTTCCCCTGTACCCACTAATGATGCCAATGAGGCTTCCTTCCATTACCACCACCACCTTGCAGGACCACTGTCCACAATGTCTGTCGATGTCTTCCAAAGATCAGCTCTTCAGCCCCTGGACATAGAAAAAGCACAGGCCAGGCGCCAGTAATTCCCCTCTTGACTTCTATGATAATGAGGCCTAATTTACCAGTGAGGAGAGAGGAATCGGCTTGCTGATGTCTAACAAATACATCATTGTCAGAGATACCTTTCCCCATCAGAACCATTAGATATCTCACATCCGCCCGATGGGAGTGTAGGATGAAGACATAGGCATAATTGGCACAGAATGGAATAGCAAAAGAAAATATATGTGTTGAATATGTAAACATTATTATGAGTTTTCTTTTCTTTTCTGGAACTGGATACAATTGAATGCATACAAAAGGAAAGGGTATTTTTTCATGTACCACTCGCTAAACTGCTTAAAGTGTTTATTATTCTAACTGAAACAAAATTACACATTTCCTGGCAAGTCTCAACCTAAATTGATCCATTCCTTCACACTGAAGAAGTAGTTATGCTGTGAGCAACATCTCTTGGTTTGTTATTTATAAAAGAATGCTATGTGTTAGCGAAAATTTAACGCTTGGAAGTTAGACGTGTGATAAATCAGTTATCCACTGGTTGGACAATTCTGGTGCCAATCTGTCAGAGCGGAATCAGAAGTTCTTCCTGCTAATGACAAAATAATAGATCCTGCTCATTGCTACCGGAATCAATCACCGACAGGACACGGAAATGAGACATTCTACAAACAGCCAACACTGCCCAATGAAAAACGCATAAGCAGGAAATAGCACTACAATTTCTCATGAACAGTAGCTGCGGCCTTGTTATCACATTGCATGGCTTTCTTAGAATTTGTCTTAAATCACCTGGCTGGTAATATCACCAGAAATACCACAGTTCAATTGGAATGTTTTTGGGGAAGACCATGAGCTCCACTGATGCATTGTGAACACTTCATTGCACTAGATATGTTGACCAAGCCATCTTGGTTACAACCAGAAAATCAACTCTTGTTACCCAGGCCTCATGCACTGAACCGATGAATACTTATAAAAAAGATACTCTCAGAACCTAGTACAATGACACCAAACAAAACAAAATGCTAAAATGGGCAATACCTTCAAATGTATCAAGTCTTACAGACTGCAACCAGTCCACTTAATCCTAGCAATAAAACTAGTTCTAGAAACAGGAGGAAATGGGAAACAGAAGTAGTATTGCTATCAGACATCTTGTCTACCAACCAAAATACAGAGGCTTAGATTTCTTTGTGTAATTAGATAAAACATTACCATTCCCACCATATATACGATCACCGCAACAAACTGCAAATCATAAGTACTCCTCCATGTCCAATTAGAAATAGCACTTCTCGCTGGATTACTCATAGACCATACTTCTCGTTGGATTACTCAGATAGACCAGACTTCTTGCTAGATTACTCAGACCGTACTTCTCATTGCATTACTCAGATCAACCATACTATCACTGGATTACTCAGATAGGCCATACTTATAACTGTATTACTCAGATAGGCCATAATTATCACTGGATTACTCAGATAGGCCAGACTTCTTGCAAGATTACTCAGGCCATACTTCTCATTGCATTACTCAGATAGGCCATACTTATTACTGGATTACTCAGATAGGCCATACTAATAACTATATTACTCAGATAGGCCATACTTATCACTGGATTACTCAGATAGGCCAGACTTATCACTGGATTACTCAGATAGGCCAGACTTCTTGCTAGATTACTCAGGCCGTACTTCTCCTTGTATTACTCAGATCAACCATACTATCACTGGATTACTCAGATAGGCCATACTTATAAATGTATTACTCAGATAGGCCATACTTATCACTGAATTACTCAGATAGGCCATACTTCTCGCTAGATTACTCAGGCCGTACTTCTCATTGGATTAACCATACTATCACTGGATTACTCAGATAGGCCATACTTATCACTGGTTCATTCAGATAGGCCCTTATTCTCGCTGGTTCATTCAGATAGGCCGTACTTCTCTCTGGATTACTCAGATAGGCCATCAGATGGGGTCACAATGTGAGAATTAATTAATTACTTCATGCAAAATGGCAATATATACTCGGTTTCTTTGACGTTGCAACACCCCAGATGAATGATGCATGGAGCGTAATGACGCAAGTGGTCGCCGGTGAAGGAACTTGTATATTATTGTTTGGCGATTCAAGCTCCTGGCTGTATCATTCATCCCATCATCCTTCTCCTGGAACACTATATATAAGGAGATTAGATTGCCTTGCTTCACTCTGACAGGCTGAATGTGGCCTAAGGAGTATGTGTCCTGCATGGAGACAACAGATATATTTGAATATCTATAAATGTGGCCATATA